>JAWWEQ010049806.1:0-12765 GCA_035583055.1 Torymus tubicola
TTCCCTGAGGAGTTATAAATTAATCAAAATCGGTCAAAAATGCAGAAAATGTTAAAATCACCAACTTTGACCCTCTGTCACCAAAAAACTGGAAGTGAAAAAAATCTGAAAAAATTCAGGGTAACATATAGGATGGTTACAAAGCGATTTAGGTGATTTTAAAAGAAAATAAAATTTTGACCTCTCGATTCACCTCAGAACTGCCCATATATATATGTCTACTATTGAACATTTACCATTACTAACGAAGTTTTACCTTTACCATTCAAAATTAAATTATATCAGTGAACATTTGTAGTTAATTACTATGAAACAGTTACCACTACTTTATATTATTTAATTTTAATTTTAAAAATTGATTATACTTTTGGACGTTTGCTTCTACTCCCACTACTACTATTAATATTTACTACATCTATTGGAGGTTTACCATTGTTATTGAAACTTTACTATCATTTATATCAATACCTTACTATTTCAATTTACACTCAACTATTATTTATTTATATAGAATCTTTACTATTCCTATTGAAACCTTACTATTATTTATATCAAAATATTACTATGATTAAACATTTTTTACTACTGGGTTCTGTTGGGGCTTTACTACTCTTAATGAAACTTTACTATTATTCATATTGAAACCTTACTATATTTAAAAATTCTATTAAATACTGAATTTGCACTTTACTTCAAAATATTTTCATTTTAGTTTTAATATTATTACAATTCGACGTTTGCATTTCTGAACTAATAGTTTTATTACATTTTTATCTGGAGAAGATGGAGAGGAAGCGATTATCAGAGAAAAATAGCGTGATCAAGCAGCTGAAATAATGAGAAGACTCAGCGAATAATCAGGAAGTTCTAGAAGAACAGTCGAGGAACAATTATCTCTTGAAGATAGATCCTGTAAGTGAGTGTGATGATGAGGAAGGTGAATTCCATCGTCGTAGATTTGAGAGAAATGCACTAAATCAAAAAGTACAAATATTGAGTAGGAATAATAGTATACAAATAAGTAATAATATCAATGAAAATCATTTGGGAGAAATGAATAGTTTTATGTAGACATTGCAGTGCAAAACATTTTGTAGGTAAGAAGGTGTATAATAAAGGTAATTAATTCAATGACTATCGCGGTCACGGGTCTGTAGAATTATAAAATATTCCAGATTTTCTAAATAATTTGCGTTCTTATTTTGAAAATAATCACTTAAAATGTAAAGAGCTTTTTGAACGTGTTCGGAATTGTAATAGACCTTTTCATTTGCATCGTTTAATGCTAATTTAGTTGAGTTTCCTACAGTAGGGAGAGCTCTATATTGTTTTAAAATTCAAGGACAAATATATTACCAAATAAATGAGACTTTGTACCCGTCCGAGAATGATAGTCTGAAATATGGTCAGCTTTTTATTGTGGATCCTCAGGAAACAGTAGCAATATTTTCGCGAATTCTTACGTAATGATGAAAGAAGAAATTGATCGTCAACGTGAATTAGCAAGGAGCAATACGAAGTCTGAATTACAATTATTATTTAGTTTGTCAATTTACCAAGTCTGAATGAAGTTGCTGCTGTTTTCGTTAGTACAACAGATGACGACATTCCCGAGTCATATGTTACGATACGAAATAAGAATTCACAAATATTACATTCAGTAAGTTCTATGGACTCAATCGTTGAACCTTTGATTTATCCACTTTTTTATCCGCATGGATCATTAGGTTGGTATAAAAATATAATGAAAAAAATAGTAATAATAATAGAATGTAAAAATAAATGATGGCAATGAAGAACAATATGAAGAACAAGGTCGTCGAGTAACAAGATGTATTATATTAAATACAGAATAGGTATTAGAATTGACGTATTTAATGTATTTTTATTTGGTCGTATATTATTTCAACAGTGGATCGTAGATAGTTATGGTAAAGTAGAAAGGGATCGGACTGAATATGTTCGTAATAATAAAAAACCGCTTCTTATTGAATTGTATCAAGCTTTAGTTGATCATTTAAATAACAGTGCAAATGATATGAATTGTCAAGTCGGAAAAATAGTAATTTTAGTATCTAATTTCATCGGTTCTCCTAGATATATAATGCAAAATTATCAAGATGTTATGGTTATAATTCGCAGTAAAGGAAAACTTGATTTATTCATAACGATGACATGCGATCCCAATTGGATTTGTGTTAACGAATTCGGTATTCATTCATTGTGTGTATTGACATGTAACTCATGACATGTACATATGAATATTTTGTTTAAAAAAAAAAATTACAATAGATTTTTTCCAGATATTTATGGTGATTTCTTTTAAATATCATCTATTATGTTCTTCATAGAGTTAAATGAATCATTTCTTAGTTAAATTTTGCAGTTTTTTGTTTTTAAATCAGTTCAAATTTTGGCCGTAATTTCAGTTTATATTTCATATCTATGTGTGTTTTTATATATTGGAATAACGTAAAGCTTATAGGTGCGTGTAGCGCGCCCAACACTCTAGTTTGTTTATTAAAAAAGAAATAAATAATTATATATTTGCTGTCTCATGACTATAAAAACATTGTCATATATTCCCTTATTTTGTGTGATAATTTTTTCTATCGGTATTTTTTAACGAAACAACATTTCGTTTTTCGAAATCCAACTAGTTGAAAGTATACAGTGTCACGGTCTGAGTTTTTGTCACCAAACGCTTTCACCTGTGCACTTTGGTGTTTGGAACCATCCTTCAGTTTATCTTTTATTGACCTGAAGTCGAGCGATTCCGAGTTTAATCTGGTGTCTTACTGTGCAACATGCCAACACGGTATCTTGCGCTTTTATGTCTCACTAGGATTTCGAACCCTGCACTGATTCCCTGGTTTGTGTGTCAGCTACTCAGATGTTAACGATTTACTTTCCATAGTGCAACGTCCGCGGAGACGGCGGGGAACGGGGAATAGTTAGAACGCGAAATAATAACCGGTTCAAGTAATTACCACTTAGCTACATTTATTGATATGGTTGATAAATAAAAGTTAGAAAGCAAATGATAAGTCAGATTATCACTAACTAACGGTGCTCCAGAGACTGACGTCAAATACTTATATTATTCGTCCTATGCGTGTGGTATTATACAGCATACGTGCAAGTGTATAGAGTGAGCAGCCGCATTCGCTGCGTGATACGCACGTACAAGAGCGAAAAGGAGAAAGAGAGCGAGAGAGCAGGCTACCCTCTGGCATTGTCGGCGCATTTGCTGCGCGCACTTGCCAGTTGCGAATCGCCGGTAATCTGAATTCAAATAAAGTCCTTTATGAATTCATATTCAAGATCGGCGCTCTCAAGAGTGCCTAACGGATGCCGTTGTCCAGGTACGGCGAGCCTGAAAAGCGGTTGCGTGCAGCGAACTTGCGACGGGATAAATGCGTGCACGCTTACCTCCACTAAGACACGTATCCATCTTGCGTATCGCTCCCTCAAGGTTCCCTAGGGCAGCTGGTGACGAGCGCACTAGGTCCAGAAGACGAGCCATGTAATATACAACAGGTACACAAGCCTCTCTTGCGGTTTCGGTATTCATTGCGTCCTATGAACGATAAAAACTCAATGTTACACCTTACGAATCACATAGATAATTTCAAGGTACTTCAACATTATTACCTCTCCTACCATTCAGCATTCTTCGGACAACGTCATCTTCCAGTGCGAATTTCCAAGATGCGAAAAAAGCTTCAAAACCACAGTCGACAGAGGGTAACACCATTGACGTACCGACACGGCCTGGAACAACTAGCGGATCATTGCAGAAAGACGAACATTCAGTTGGACGGTCAAAAAATACTCCCTTGCTCGTCGGGAATCCGAGCTGAACACCTAACGAGTCCGCTCAATCAACCAAGCTCTTCAGCAGGTGTTTTCCCATCGAACCATAGCAGCCATCAGCCAGCAGACGTTCTCCGGTATACAAGAACCTAGTCTAACAGTACTCCAACCGAGACCTTCTAGGAGGTGGACCCCACTATCAGCATCGCTATGACCCCCTCTACCCTTAGTCTTCTACTCTTATACTTGCAGAATTTGCCGAGAGCAAATACCACCAGCTTCCAAGCAAAGCGCCTCCAGAGCATCGTAGGCTTCACTACAAACTCCACCAAAGACGGCGCTTTCGAGCGACTATCTCTGTACCTGTAAAACATCATTCCACCTTATTCGCACCACCATCAACTACGTCCGACACTTCAGCATCTGCTAAGCCGGTAGCCTTTTTACTTGAAATTTTAATCCACATTGAACTTTTTAGGGGCAATATTGGATTTAAATTTTATACGTCTCAATCGAGTTCGTTACCCAAAAAAGTCGAATTATTACGACCAAACACATTTAAGGTTAGAAATTTTTTAAAAATATTTTAGAATAAAGATTTCCTAAAAATTATTTAATCAATAGTTGAAATTTTAAACAATGTGTTGTCTCTAAAAATTTAATTTTTGATATGTTTTAATGATAAGAATATAAATTAATGTTTAACAAATATAAAATTAAATGCAAAATAGCAACAAAATCGAATTTCTACTATAACAAAGACTTAAAAATACACATACACAGAGTTATCTATACGGAGAAAAATGTTCGAGTAAAAATTACTATACCTTTTTGTTACCGGGGGACAAACTCAAATTCTCAAAAGATTTACCATACTTTATAGTGAAAATTGCTATAAACATAGTAAAAATTACTAGAAAGGAAAGATATATTTATTTTTAAAAAGAATTGGTTGATTTGTACTGATGTTTTGTTTTTTAAACCGTATTTTTTTGAGAGATAGAAAAATTTAAGGCATCAATAAATAATGTTTGACCAAGCTAAGTGCTAATGAATTAGCAGTGGTTTTAATTTTGTAAGGTATTTTTTCTCTGATGGAAAAAATTAATCTTAATTATCCTGATAGTAAACCTTCTTCCGTAGAAGTTTTGCCGGTGAAATCTTAATTGTACTGAAAACTTAGAGCTCGTTTTTCAAGAAGACAATGGGTCTGTACATTCAAGTAGAGCAACAAAAAATTGGTTTATAAGTAATGATATTATAGTTTTGTGTAGGCCTGCATGTTCTCCAGATATGAACCCCATGACAAATCTTTGGGGTATCCTCTTCTGCAAACTGTATGCCGATAATCAACAATATAACTATTGTCGAATTAAAAAAATACAGTTTTCAAACATGGCATAAGATTGACTTATGTGCGATCGGTAAATTAGTTCCTAGTATGAAAAACTGCATTTTTGAGCTTATTAAGGCGATGTGATAACGAAAATCAACCGAATTTCATTATTCAATAAATTAACATGCGAACGTTTGTTTGAAAAATAATTCTACTATGCTCAGAAAATTTGTTATGTGATTTTATTAACAGTTCCATGAGATACGCTTGTTTTAAAACAAAAAGATGCGAGCGGGGCATTCGACCAAGCCTCGCGACATTAGCTCAGTAGATAGAATGGCGGATTAGAATCCGCCAGTCCGTGTGTTCGAGTCCTAATTGTCTCATATTTTTTACGCTACTTATTCATTTTATTCACTCGCCTTCTTCACGTACGTAACATTACTTACTGACATTGTGGATTTTATTTAAATAAATAAGTTCTGAATAGATTTATGAAAAAATAGATCTGCCAGATGCTCCGTTCATCTAAATACTATACTCAAAAAATTTTCTGAGCAATTCTATTAGTGTTTGTGAAATAGTGTTTGAGATTAGCATAAATCAATGAGGAGATGCTGCGGGGATTTGATTAAAGTTTGAGGTATACACAAGTAGAGTAAAATGATTGTACAATATATTACATTAAAGATTGAATATAAATGTTTTACATAATTATACAAAATTGTATAGAACAGTTATGATTTTACATAATAATTGCTCGCATACAATATCGAGTGTTGTGTTGAGTTAGAATCATGTAGGTGTGTGTGTGTATGAGAGAGAGAGAGAGAGTTTGTATTATAATTCTCTTCTCTTCGCAGGAAAAATTAACTTGTTTTCAACAGTGAACATTGATGAAATGAGTCGCCTAAAATATCTGCTTCGTCACGTTGATGAGTGAACTGCATGCTGCTAATGTAATAATTCGTGATTAAATTTTATTGATTTAATTGTGTAGATTGTTGAGTAAACACGATTAGATATTACTCATCTAATCGTGTATAAGTCCTTGCCGCCTGCACATGCAGTACTAATGTTTTGAGTTAGCTCACGTGCATAGAGTATACGTGCATATAGTCTTGTGGGTTAAGGTTACCTGGTGCACGTGCACTGCCGTAATGATGAAGCAGTGAGTTGCTTGAACGGTGTACTATGTGGACGATACAATGATGAGGTTTTAAAATCTGAACTAGTCAGTATATTTTCAACCGGTCCGCCGAGATGCCGCGAGATGCTGAGGCGTTGTGGCAGCGTCATGAGTAAACTAGTCAAGTGCACAACCGACCAAGTTTTCAAATTATGTATAGTTCTCTAACGTACAGACATTAAAGAATTATATTGGTATTCCACATAATCTTAAAAAAAAGTGGACAAATAAAGTATTAAAATATAAGTAACATTTTTTTCAATGTACATATAAATATCTTGTATTTTAAATTAGTTGAATAATTGAAATTTTCAAAGGCTAAACCATATATTTATTTATTTGAAATATAATTGCATTTTAAAATTATATAGATGTCTAAACGAAACGCGTTAGATCCATAACTAATAAAATATTCATAAATTTGTGGTAATAAATAAAATTGTATACTTTGAACTAGTTGAATTTGTATTGTTTCATTAAAAGTTGTCGTAAAGTAACGATAAAAAGAACTGTCACTTGAAATAATTGAATTTTTGAAAATGTTTCTACAGTTATAAGAAAGCTAAATTTATAATTATTTATTTCTTAAGACTCACTGTATTATCTATATATAATAACGAAAAACATGTATACTTTAGACAAATACATTCTGTGTATTAATCTCTACTTTTTCTTCTTTGGCGTTCACTGTAAATTACTCGTTCACTAATCTCACCTATAAGTTTACACTTCGTATATAAACAACATAACCTTGAAGAGGATCACTTTATGGCACGACGCAAAGGAAGGCTCAATGTCGAAGAGAACCTCATGGACGGTAGTAGAAGATTCTTACATGCACAACAACAGCTATCATGATCATACAGCAGACATACTTTTCTCGTTATAGCTCTTAAAATGTGCACACATTCGAGCGCCGGACGATGCGGTGTCGATAACCATTCGTGCCGCGCACATGGGCAAAAAATAGACATAAAGTCACTACACTGCACAAGGACGAAGACTCAGCATAAGTCTTGAACAGGACTTTATGGACGGTAACAGAAGATCTTCATATGCACCAGAGCAGATATTATGATTACTTAGCATACGTACTTCCCTCGTTATATATCGACGCCCCTTACGAAAACTAGCACATCTTCTTACTCCGCGAAGAGTAGCACGTTTCATGGCTATCCGCGAAGAGTAGCACGTTTCATGGCTATCCGCGAAGAGTAGCACGTTTGGCCTTCCCTGGTAGGTCCAGGGAGTTAACGAAATTAACGCTCTTCCTGGAGCCAAAGACAATTGCTTTGGTCTTGCCGGCGTTGAGATGAAGTCTAGAGCGCTCCGTGCGGAGCACCCAGCCACCATTTGCGCTGCGTTGGTTTAGTTGAGCAATGCCCTCGAGAATCTTATCTTTGGTCGTTTGTAAGTATATCTGCAGGTGGTCTGCGTAAAACAGATGACTTATGGCGTCAGCGTCAAGTACGTCACGTAGGTCGTTGACATATAAGCAAAAGAGGAGGGGACCGAGGACAGAACCCTGTGGGATACCCAGATTTGTTTCGAGCCAGTCAGCGTTACCGTTCTTGTTGGTAATGACCATCTGGATGCGGCCTTGCAAGTATGACTTGATCCACAGGAGAGCTGTCCTAGAAAACCCGAGCTGACACAGTTTACGCAGAAGTTTTGTCGGAGAGATGGTGTTAAAAGCTTTACTAAAATCGAAGAGTAGTAGTAGCGTCAGTTTTCTGTTATCGAAACCCATCCGTATGTCGTTAGTGAGTTTGAGGAGTGCAGTCTGGGTGCTGTGGTGTTTTCTGAATCCGCCCTAGAGTGGATCAAGTAGGTTGTTTTTATTTAGATACTCCGTGATTTGTTCGTGGGCTATCTTTTCGAGCACCTTGGATAGGAAACAAAGTAGGGCAATAGGACGAAAGTCCGAAGCTGACGATGGCGCTACTCGCTTCTTGAGCGTAATGATTTGTGCCTGCTTCCAAGTACTCGGAAAGTCTCCCCGAGCGAAAGAGGAGTTGAAGATCCGTACTAAATACTCACCAATTATGGGTAGAGCCTTCACGATCACCTCCCTGGGACCCCCGTCAGCCTCCCTTACCTGCGAGGCGAAGTGAGAGATAGCAAGGACTACATCACTTAAAGAAACAGGTTTAAAATAAAAATCCTCTTGAGTTGCAGGTAGAATAGAGTCCATTACATCATCTATGTTTTCAAGGGGGGATACGGAGATACCAACAAAGTGCGCGTCTAGTTCTCCCGGTGTGAAACCGCACAGATCCTCCTCCTTTCGCTTCGGTAGAAGGCCGAGATTCCGCATTTCCTTCCATATGTCCTTGTTGGCATCAAGAGCGTCAGAAAGCTGTTTGTGCAGGAAGGCGTTGCGCTCGTGAGTAATGCGGAATTCGACCTCCTTACTGAGCCGAAAGAACTCATCGAACACCGCCGACCGCCCAGTGCGTTTATAACATCTGTGGACTGCATTACGTTTGCCGATCAGTAGTCGCAGCTGAGGACCAATCCAAGGATCACTTGTATCGCGTAGTTTAATGATTTTTAACGAAGTTAATTGTTCTATTGCATGATTTAAATTTAGGTTAAGTGTCAAGAGTGCGCCCTTCAGATCGGATTCGATCGAATTCATGCTTACCAAGTCACAGCGCACGAGCAGTTCATTGAGGGATGCCGGACACACGTTTTTAAAGTCTCTGTAGGAGAAAGTTTCTCTTACTGGTTCCGGCACAAAATAATTGACAGCAGCATCAATGACCGCGTGCTTACCAAAACTGGGCAAACCTTCATTCTTGTAGTGTGGCACCTCGTCGTTTTCGTCTGTCAGGATTAAGTCAATCCATGTGTGAGGCGTGGGTGTCATGTGATGGGTCGAGCCGCGTGGTACTATATGAAGGGCAGCTCCCTGGCTAGATTTTGGATGGTAAGTGCATCCGCGTCGGACGCTAGTGACAAGTCTGCGTTCAGACCTCCCATGATGAACTTATGGCTATACTCGGCACTTAGATTACACAGAAAATGAAATAGGTCGGTGTCCCTTTGTAAAGCTAGATGTGGGAGGGGAGGAGCCCTGCTGCACTCTGCTGAATAAATACTCAAGGATAGGAGGTTTTACAGGTCCCTGAGTCGCAGATGACGCTAATACCTTAACTCTAAAGTCATTTCGTGCGTACAGAGCAACTGCACCCCCATGTATGTTGCGGTCCTGTCTAGTTACCGAGTAGCCTTCTATCTGAATCAGACTGTCAGCAACGTCAGGGCCCGGCCAGGATTCGACTATTCCAAAGAAATGGTAGGAGGGATCTTCGGAGAGATACAGGCAAAGGTTATTCAATCGAAACCTGAGAGAGTTGTTGTTGAGAAACCCCACATTGAGGAAACCCCTGCCCCGCATCCGTCCGTCAACAGTCGAGCACAGTCATGAGGCACGCTCCGATCTGTCTGCCGGCTCTGCCCCGTGCACTGGAACAGTTACGTCACTGCCTGCAGGCAGGCCACTCACTTTATCACCTCGATGCAGATGTTTATTGGGGACAGACTGGCTCGCCGTTTGAATAACTTGCAGGTCGGATAACGTGGCAAACACATGAGCACACTCGCTACCCTTGCGCCTAGCTAGAAATCGCCCACCTGAGTGCCAAACATACTTGATGCCCAGCCCCTGGGCGATGGTGTGTAGGCTCTTAAAGGATTCGAATTTCTATTGGGGCAACATTTCATTGATAAATATTTTATGGTTGGACACACAGGCACCCGAGACCGGACCAAGCAGTGCAGGGTCAACATCATTAGTTGTGAGGTAGTTGTGGGCAAGCGTGCGCTTCTCTCACATCACCTCCTTGACTAGGTCCGTGCTGTCAAGCCTAACTATACAAGAGGGCAATGCGCCTGATCGCGATGTCAAGCCTTCCTCTGCTTTATCTTCATCTCTCTTAGACGGGCCTCGGAGATGCATGACACGCGTTCCGAGGATATTTTCCCGTTTAATTGTGGGTACAACTGACTTGAGCAACGCTTAGGCTATTTCATTACCAATTTCAATTGGTTTTTTAAAATCGTTTCATTATACCATTACTATTACTTCACGGAACTCAGAGTCAGTGCCAGAGGAATGAAGTGCCATCGCGTGAAAGAGGTCACGGGACCGAGAGGATGGGTGAATCGATTCCGAGTTGTTATGAGCAGAGATGGCCGAGATGTCAATCTCGCGTTGCGCAGATACATTGACTCCTAAATTATTAATTAACTCGCCTCCCCTGTCAGCAAATTGGAGACTTGTGTAGCTGCTATTCGCTTTGTCCAATTTTTTTTTGAGTCTAAGTTTTTCGTCAAGAAACAGCTGACATCTATTGTTAAGCTGATCAAGTATATTATTTTGCTTTTCTAAGTGTTTATCAAGAACGGAAACTCGCGTAGCCAGTTCTGCGTTAATGGAATTTTCCACGTCGCCCAACGCGTAGGTGGTATAGCGCGGCTCACGGTTCCGATTCCGTGACACTTCAATTCGTCTAGTTGCTTCTCGAGCATGTCAAAACGCTGAAAGAACAGCTCCAATGTACTCACAGGTACTAGTACATTAGTTACTCCATCCAGGTTTACATCCCCCAGCGGCGGGGGCAGTACCTGGATGGAGGACGCCGAGAGCGCAGATTGCTTGGCTGTAGTTTCGGCCAAGTTGACCACGTACTCCTCTTCTTTCGCGATCGTCGGTGTCAACGCCTGAACAACAGTGACCCTTCCAACGCTGTCGCTTAGCGCAGGTTTGGGCGCCTGTGGGCAGCCTTCCCGCTTGACGCGTCTCCCTGGCGCTGTTGGTCCCTGCGCTCCGGCTACCCATGTAGCAGAATCGGCGCCAGCTGCGAGCAGCGAGCCAGATGCGCACACGCTGCTGCCACGAGAGGAGAGCAAAGCGGCTGGCGTCGATGAGCTGAAAGCTGCACGGTGGTGGGCGGCAGTGAGGGAAGAAGTACTGGGCGTGTGCCGCACTGATTTGAACACGCGCACACTCACCTGCATGCTCGTCGGCTTATTGTTTGGCGATGGTTCAGCTGGTGATGGTAGCTGCTCCTGTTCGCGGCATAAGTCGCACGGGACGTCTTTCTTCTTGCCGGAACATTTTGCGTGGCAAGGTCGTTGACATTTGGGGCACGTTTTCAGTTGTCTCGTCGAAACTTCACCACACACAGCGCACCTGTTGGCCATGATCAGAAAAAACAGAGTAGTGAGGCAACACTGCTGTTGTTGTCGTTGACAGCTTTCCTTCTGCTACCAATATACCCGCAAGATTTGAAATTACCATT
Organism: Torymus tubicola; assembly: GCA_035583055.1. Lineage (NCBI taxonomy): Eukaryota > Metazoa > Arthropoda > Insecta > Hymenoptera > Torymidae > Torymus > Torymus tubicola. The sequence goes on from JAWWEQ010049806.1 coordinate 11,651, forward strand.
GGTGTTGCCGTTTGTATCGAAAAATGTAGCAGGTGAGGCCTTGTAATGAATTGCAGCTGCACAGGCGGTGTGTTGGAGTGGTGGAGAGCTGAAGTCCAGGGTGAGAGGCGCAATGGAGCTATTTCGCGCTTCTTCACCCCGACGGTGACAACCAGTATCCGCTCATAGATGAAAGCTTGCCGATCTTGGAGGTCAGGGAAGCGTCTTGAAAAAGCAACTCCTAGTTCATAGAGCACCATGTAAAACACGGGCGCTTGCACGGGTTGAGAGCTTGAGAACCGGTGGAGCTGCTTTCCTTCAAAAATGCACTCCGAGGAGTGAAAAGGCTTTAAGTAAGGCTCGAGATAAAACAGGAAAGATATAGAACGATGTTGATACTTACCGGACCAGAGAGAGAGAGAGAGAGAGAGAGAGCGAGAGAGAGAGAGAGACAGACAGACAGACACACAGACAGACAAAGATTCGCTAGGAGAGTGAGAGGGGGCGCCCGACAGTCGCAGCAACGGCCGAAGTCAACCGCACCACCTTTGGCTCTACTTTATTCTAGGTCCTACAACGCCCAACCCCAGTACATTTCTTAAGTTTTAAATGGAAACAGTACTTCTATTTCATTTTAACTTTAATTTAAAATAAAAAAAGAATGTGTGAAAATGATTCTAAAATTTATGAGTCTTTATATTCGTATGTGATCAAGTTTTCAGATGAAAATTGGAATCTGAAAATTCCTGATTCTTCTCAAAAAATTAGAAAAATGAGATCGGTTTTTAAAAATTTTTTATATGATATAATGATATAAAAGGATCAGTTCCATTTTTGTGTTTTATTTATTTCCTTTTTCTTTTTGTAAAAATCATAGTTGTTTAGTGTACTAGCGGAAACTCTCGAAATTACTGCAAATTATCGTTTTTTGCTCGCACACAACAGGACTAGCTTTAACATAACAAAATTATAATTTATTTATTTATTTATTGAACCAGAAAATTTTTACTTAAAGTAAACCCTAAAGAAGGTAAACGTAGTTACCTGTACATAGGCTGATACAAAAGAGACTTATAAACTAGGCTTATAACTAGATATTTAAAAAAATAAATAAATAAAATAAAAACTCATATAAC
>JAWWEQ010049807.1:0-12765 GCA_035583055.1 Torymus tubicola
CTGACTTTTATGTGTTTATTCCACAGAATTTTGTTTTTATGCTGCTTCTTCAATAGAGTATGATTATATTTTACACCTGTGGTGGTAAAAACTATTCATTGCATTAATAATATCAAACTATTGCAGATAGTACGTACAACATTGCCAGAACTTGTTTCTCGACAAATTCATTCTCTATACTACTTATAAATGTATAATGGTTTCTGAATGCTGTTATGTACGTAGGTGAACTCGGTAAAATTGTGGCTTCCCGCTCTTACAGAGGGCGCGAACACAAATCGAGGACTTTCTGCACTAAAATCGATGCGGGATATACGTACTTTGGACCGAGGTGCAAAGAAAAACAAATTTAATTGACTTTTAAGGACTTTTATTTTTCCGAAATTATCTGTGGCGTATTCCGATACCACCGCGTTGATGTCGAAGTGAAGGAAAAGCCGGCGAGGAGGCTGGCAGCGCAGACCTTTATCTCCTCGGGCCGCGCGAATTGACTGCACCGCCTAGCAGCCGGTCTCAAACTACTCTCTCACCAGCCATCGATTTGGCGCGAAATTTGAAATTCTATCTTAATGGAAACGGCGCGGGGGGTCTTAAAAAAATGAATTTTATTATAATAATTAATTATTTACATAACTAGAGATTTGAACAGCGCGCATTGCGGACCCTATTCTGGAAGATGTTTTGACTTCCTGCCTTAGACGCATGCGCACTATATGAGCCAATTACATAACGTTTATCTTGGCTTCACAACATCCTGTCATGACTTTTTTATATCGGGATAATTATTGTTTCTACATATCACTCTAAACTGTCTAGATACAAATCCTTCATTTACTCTTGCTCCACACCGCCCTGCTGCTTCTTCTCTCTTGACTCTCAACAACTCGTCCCCAGCATCCGCATAAAAGTAGGTAGGAAAATTTTGAAATCAGCATCACAAGCTTCTCCGATAATGCACTGCTTTCTACACCGACAGATCCAAATCAGACCCATTGTTCCATGTTTGTCTCAGTATCTTCAGTCTCGCCTCTTCCGACTTCCAATTCCAAGGTCGTATCCTTTTTATTGCCTCTATATTATCAGCAGAAGCCCTCGAGATTTAACTCACCCTCGAACACATTGTTAAACACAACCTAAATAAAAGCATGATATTCTCGGACTCTCTTAGCACGCTCCAAGTTCTCGATAACTACCCTACCTTCATCCCTTCTTCCCACCCCACAATCTTTAGGATTAAAGCTCTTCTGCTGGAGCTTGAACGGCGTGGTCAGACGGTAGTTCTCGCCTGGATCCCCGGGCATACATGGTAACGAAGCCATCGACTTCCTTGTCAAACAGACAATCAGTACGGAATCTCAAATCAGCTTCCTTCTCCCTCACACAGACCTATTCGATCTCATCAACTCTCACTACAAGACAAATCAAGAAAACTTCCTTATCAACTACAGTGATCTCATAGGCCAGTTCTACTTCAATTCCTGTTACGAACCACACTCTAAACCGTGGTTCCATTCGCGCATTCTCTCCAGAGAAAGGGTCACCTTCTTTAATCGCATGAGAAGCTACCACTACAACCTCTCCTAGAGCCTTTTTCATAAAAACCTCTCTGACCCTTCTCTATGTCTTGTTCTCGCATTAACACCCAGCGGGCACAACTATTACACTCTCTCGCTAATACTAAACGCTTTCCGCCTTTCACTATTACCCAATTCCTATATAATCCCACCAACTATACCATCAAATTCATCACTCGCTTTCTCATTGAATCCGACTTGCTTCTCTAACTCCTTTTCTTTTGGCACTGCTTGTTACGGAGCCCACACTAAGTTGAGAACTGCACCAAGTATGCCCGCTGCGCTGTCGCAATAACGAAAATAAGCCTGTTGATGACCGGTATGGAAAATGCCGTTTCGACGTCCAACCCAGTGCCAACCTAACCAAAAGAAAAAGAAGACGTTCGTCGGCTTCAACGACTCTTTTCTAAGGATTCCAAGTAAAAAATTTGCCTTGTTTTTTTGTTACATAAAATAACATGATGATAAAAGTATCAAATAATATAAATTTATATAACATCCTATGCCTCATGGTTCATCTACGTAAATTAATGCGAAAATCCACGAGGCATTTATAAAATGCACGGGAAAAAATACTGTTGTATTAGCTGTTAGCAGTTCAAACGGAGTAAGGTTTTAAGGGCGAAAAAAGGCATATTTTCATGATTTTTTTTTTTTGGAGATATGAATAATGTTAGTTTATTTATTTCATATACACGTTATAGTATAATATCTAAAGTATCTTTGGAAAAATTTTCAATTAAAAATATCAATAAATATCAATAAATAAGTTCGTAACAGCGAATCTCCGGAGGCGCCTCCAAAAAGAAGTTATTATGTGGTGAACTCCATAACTCTAATCAATATCGACATCTGAAACAAAAAAATCTAAATGATTTTAAAAGGTGATATCTTTCCCTAGGTAATCAGAGGAAGTTTGTTTTTACCATTTTTTTCTATTTTCTAATAACAAATTCACTGAAATTTTTTTGCGAAAATCGCGGTTTTTACTTTCAAATGCTGCCAAAAATAAAAAAATCGAAAAAATATCCCTCTGACTACCTAAGGAAAGATACCACTTTTTAAAATTATTTCAATTTTTTTGTTTCAGATGTCGATATTGATCAGAGTTATACAAATGAATAAAATGAATTAGAAATTCATTTACTGAAATAAAATTCACATAAACAAATTTATACGATAAAAGGTAAAATACAATATTTAATAAAATGACTACTTGACTTTAAAAAAATTCTGGTTAAAAAATATCAGAAACATTATTCCAGAGTAAAAACAAAATATATTTAATCACGTTTCTGAATAATAATACTATTATGAATAAATAATAAGGAGAAACATGAGACAGAGGTATATTTATACAAATACGTTCTGCGTACGCTCTTCTAATGATTGTGATTGGTCGATTTGAAATGGATGTGTAAAATCTGATTGGCCCACGATAGGGTTTGAGCAGCGCACATCGGCACTGGTAGTAATGTAAACTAGGATTCCAAATGCGCGCTACGCGCGCAGATAGCTTTAACCATGAACCAACGAGAGCCATCGCTGTGAAGTAAGCTCTATATATTTCAACCAATAATATTTTTGATAACGTTCTGAAGTTGGCGTTAAACCTTCAATTCGATAAATAATCGCCATCCGCTTTATTATAAAGGGAACAAAGTTTTTACACGCGACGAGCTAAGCGAGGAGTGGGGGGATGGCGTGTTGAGCGTAGCGCGACCCGCAGGGGGGAACAGCCCTCCCTGGTTTATTCTCATTCAAACGCTGACCAATCGAAATCTGGAGATCATCGTAAAATTGATTTTTTTGATTCAAAGAATAATATCCTACAGTTTTAGCCAAATTCATAATTTGAAGTTACGGAGCATTCATTGTCTGCCAGAAATTATTAGTACCTTGTAAAAGTATCAAATAATAAATTTATAATATAGTTAATATCTCATCATGCCGTGTAAACAATGCGCCCTTTGTAGCTTAAGCGAGATTTCATTAGTATCAATATGAATGAATGGTTGTTTTTATGTACTCCATAAAAATATGCAAATATGTTTGTTAAAATCCAAAAAAAATTCCACATAACATTATAGAGTAACGTGCTTTATTGATTTCAATAATATAAACATGAGTTATCTAACTTTCAGTTTTTTTTTTTTTTTTGTTTTCTCGCATATTTTCTATAAAGTTTTCCAGATACAGCAGAGCCGGGTCAATGTCTTTCAAACTTTTATAAATTAAGATTCTTATGTACCAAAGTAAACTTTCTCGATAAAAGATTTAAAAATCTTAAAAAATTTCTTAAAAAATCTTAAAATTTACAAATATTTTTGGAAATAAATAATTGAATTACTGATAACGCAAATAAATATTTGTAACTATATCAATGTATAATTATATTTTTGATAAAAAATATCTTATAATGAATATTATATTTTGGTGTAAGTATTACATTATATAAAAATAATATAAGTAACGTAAAATATAAACTGATTAACAATGTTGTTTATATTTTCAATAACAAACAATATAGTAAGTCTAAATTTTGTGGAAGGCTACCAGAAATGTATTTATGGCGCAATGGTTGCATACATTCAGGCGGTTAAAAAAACACTACTTACTCACTACATAGAGATTGCTTAACCAATGCAGAAGTGCTATTGAAACAATAATCATGAAAAACCGTTGCCTTTATTCGCGTGTTGCTTCCTACGATTAATTTAACATTATCGCGTGTGTGTGTATAAAAATAATAAAAATTCTTACACTTTTTACAGTTTAATAATAGTCTTTATAAATTATTTGAAATTTTTTTTCTATCTTATTTTTAAAAATTTTAAAGTGCAACGATACTTAATTATTATCAGATGAATATCATTGAAACATAATTTTGTTACGTCTGACTTACATAAAATTGCATTCCAGTGATTTTTTTTAAGGCCGCACGTGATACCGAAAATCAACCTAATTTTATTATTCAATAAATTAACATTTGAACGTTTGTTCAGAAAAATAATTCTGTCAGGCCCTCCGTATATAAAGTGCTCCATTTTAATCGCCCACTCCCAGAAATTGGTAGAAGATGTACTCGGAGAAAAATATGATAAATACAAAAGTTTTAGGGTTCAAGGGGGGCTACCGAATGGCATCAACGATGGATTTTTATCGTGAGAAGCATAATGTATGATTGAATTGTAATCTGTAAGACCACAGTGAATACATATACTTTTAAATCTGCAATTGTTTTTATGATGACCAAATTTAAACGAGTTGTAACATTGTTTAGGTTTAGATTTATAGAATTCAATGTTATAGCGAATCAAATGTAAAAGCAAAAACTTACGAAAACTTCTTGAATCAATGTTATTAAAACTGAAGATGGAATAAAATTGACAACATTACCTTCCGTCACTCTTCTGTTAAGTCTCCTAACTGACACAATCTTAATATTTCCTTTAACAGATCCAAAAGTGACTACTTCATTCGTAGACAATTTATAATCTTACTCAAATCGAATATATAATGTACATAAAATGTCTTTATATTATTACTTTTAAGGTGGTTCTTTCACGACATCCCTAGTCAAAATAGTGCAATATAGACAGAATATTTCATTTGCTGTTAATCAAGACTTCATCCATTCCGATAAAATCTTATAACATGTTACAACAAAAAATTTTCTTCATTCGTCTACAATACTAACCAGTAAATCTAAATCAATTTAATTATTTCCAGAGACATTTACTGAATTTACATATTTTTCGATACTCTGCCTTAAGTAGCCCATTATTGCACGGCGTAAGATTAGCACCCGAGCGCAGCGAAATGTAAGTATAAGAATATACTATTATGAGAATATTCGATGAAGAAAAAAGAATAAATAATTGTCTAGAGTGCGGTCACTTCGAAATCTTCATCAAAAAGCTTATGTGCAGGACATATTCGTAAAGAAAATAACTGTGTAGAGTATGCTCGCTTAGAAATTTCCCTCAAGAAGCTTGTGTAGAGTGTGTGCGTGTAGAGAAAATCTGTGTAGAGTATGCCCGTGTAGAATAACCTCCCGGTGTAGAGTGTGAATGTGTAGAGTATAGGCGGTGCCTCTTTTTCATCTAAATCATTGATCTCACTATAATTTTCATTTTCTTCAGTAAGTTCGTTTATCACTTTTAATTCAGTTTTATAATCTAATTCAATTTATTATTAATAATTTAGTTTTAATGTCCCTTTGATTCTGTTTCACGTATTCTTTTTTTATATTGAGTTTCCGGCATGCATCTTCCCAAATTTTATTATTTTCTGATAGTAAATTTTTATTTTCATAAAAAATCTCAAAGTCTTTCAGACATTTCTGGCACTATATCTTCAATATGCCTATAAGTAAAATATATATTGAGACAGATATGAAAAATATATAATCTTAGTTTGAAATTAAAACCAAATTAAATAATTATTTCATTATTTTATTTAAGTAATCTTTTCATTAAATCATGTATGCAGTAGATATGTTGACCTAAAAATATATGGTATGTATTGACTAAGTATGGTATGAATTGTGGTAAGTATTACCACAATCGTTTTATTTTGAAAAGTACAAAATCAAGAAAAAACTAACTGCCAAATTCTAATTTATCAACGCACTGAATTGCCAAGCACAAGAAATTGTTTGCATTCGAATTCGCGTAATGAAGGTATACCGTAAACAGATTCCTACTTTATCACATTCAGGTAAGCATTTCATGATTACTTAAATCAAAGAAATCAATATGCTGATATTTATTAATATTCTTTATTTTTATCGTGAAAACAATAATCATATTGAATAACTATATTTTATATAAATTAAACTTTATGAAAAGGTAAACGTTTGCAATTTTATGGATTACATTTTTAGATAAGACAGGATTCATCTATCTGTATTCGTACATATCTCTATATAAAATACCTATAAACTGCTCGTAGTGCTTGCTTTAACAAAATATTATGGTAGGACTGTAACGGAGAGGTTAAACATCTTAAATTTGTAGAATTCATTTTTGCACAGATAATGTTTACTATGCAACCTAGAATTAATAATAAGTGAAAATCAATCGAATTATAGTAAATACTAACATAATAATGGTAACATTCAATAAATAGAACAAGTAAGAGGTTAGCCTACAAAAATATAACATCTAAAAATTTGTTAGAAAAATATTTATAACATTTCTCTTACTCCCTGGTGGAAATCCAAAACATTTTTTACCCAATAAGTGACTATTTATTTTTATACTTGGCCATAAAATAGGTACTTTTCTCGTTTAGTTTTTAGCTCCCGGTGAAACGCTTTTTTCCATATTATTCGAACATTAAAGAAATAAAATAATGGAGTGGGTCTTCTGATGATCAGCACAAGTTCGTTCGTGGCCATTTTAAAAGTATTAAAGTTGACCATTAAAATGAGTCAAAAAATGGGCAAGCAAAAGCTTATTATTATGACGAGGAGCGACAGAGAAAGAATCAAATACAGCAAACTATTTTTTAGTCTCCCTATATTGTTTATATTTGTCTAAACTTTTAGTTGTTGTTAAATTTCACCTACTTCAACGCCAAGTTTGTAAGAAAACTTGGAATGAAAATTCGAAATTTAAGTTATGTTATACCCAATCTATTAAATGAACGAATAATGTCAGAAAAAACGTTTCACCGGGAACCAATAATTATAGTCATTTCTCTTGACCATTTGCTGAGATTTTGCCCTATTTTTAATCGACAAATTTTTACCAGGGCTTGAAAGATTATTTAATAGCATTATGTTCCTTTTTCTGTTCAGTCTTAATTTTTATTATTTAATACTGAAAATGTTCAATTATATTGAACATATTGATTATATAATTATTGAAAAAAAGTGCATTTTTGTTGTCGCACAATAACAGGAATAAAAATTAATAAATCTTTATGAAATTTTCGTTTGCGGAGAAAAAGCTATTCATAAGATTCAGAAATATATGAGGTTAAATTGTTTTTTAATTTTTGAAGTTTCATTTTCTCTAAAATAATTGGACAAATCAATTTCAAATTTATAGGTTACCTAGCTCATATATTCGGAAATATATGTAAAAAATATCATTAAGATTGCACAATCGTTTTTGGAATTTTGATATTTTTTTGGTATTCTAGAACTTATTAAAAGTTTATTTCTAATAAAAATAATAAAGATAATCTCTTGAAATTTAAAAAAAAATATAGTCTTCAATGACTGAAATAAGAGAAACTGAGTGCCAACGAAGTGGCACAGGTTTTTTCTATATAGTTGTACAGTATAAATTCAATGAGCAGTCATTAGTTAAGTGGCCCGTGTTTTCACAACCAAAACAATCAAGTTCGTATTCGTTTATAATAGGACATTGCATAACTGTATGGCCCATGTTTTGACAATACGAGCAATGTTTTACATTACCTTCATTGAATTTACATATATTTAGAATATGGTTAAATTTATATATTTATAGAAAATTCTTCTATAATTATTTTTTTATAATACTTATTTTTATCTCGATTCTGGTAGGTGCGTAATAATTTAATGAATGAACCATTAATTCTATCAGAAACTTGATTTATATATTTATACTATAGATTTAATATTATAACATTTGATGATTATAATAAAATAATCTTATCCGTTTATCCTGGAGTTGTCGACGGAGTAATCTGACTGATTTGCAGGCGATCGCTAATTGCCTTTTATAATCAAAAAATTGTTTAAGATTTTTTTAATTTAAAAAATTCAAAATTTCATAAAAGATTATTTCGATATAACAGTCGTATAATAAATGAGTCAATTTCCTCGCGTTCAAAAAGCGCTGGGAGCCGAAGTTGGCGGTCCAATGTCCTTCCTATGTCACGGCGTGTGTTGCAAATACGAGTATTGGATTGATTTCCGAAAATTACTGTAACCATGTTTTCTTTAAAATGCTTTTGATAATACATCACAATACGTAACAACTCAAACAAATTTTGAGTATAAAGATTTTTCCTTAATAGTGTAATAAGAAGCATTTAGTTGTCCGATTTAAGAAAAATATAACAGAAATAATCAAATGAACAGTAAATTTCAATTCATATATCCATACATACACTCGATTGCATAAGCGTCATTCGCGTCCAAAGAATTAAAATCAATACATTGTTGGTGCAATGATCGAAAGCGAGATTTTGTACGCTGAATCTCCTGTGCCCAGATACAGTGAATGTGTGCGCAAATGTGCAAAGTATCCATTTTGATAGGATATAAAAGCCGAAGCGCAGCAGATCATACAATGATCATACATTCTCATTACGCAGCGAGTCAGCATATGTCTTCTGCATTTCTCTCATTCCCATTTACTGAAGAGAGAATTCAGATTGCAGTCTGCAATCGGTGATATGGTGAGGTTTAGTGTGCGTCTCAAAGGGTCCGAGAGTCTGTCCGTTCGTGAAGCGAAGAGCAGCATCGAAGAGAGGAAGAGAAAAGGCAAGGGGGAGAGACAAGAACGGTGGTGGGGCGCGGGCGGAGGGAACTAGTTCAGTGAACAAAACGACTCCAAAAGCCTCGAGGTAGTTGCACGCTCGCAACGACGCGCTCCACAGCCGCTTCTCCCGAGACGCTCCTGCCGCCCCCCTCCTCTCGCTCTCTCTTACTCTTCCTCTTCTAAGAGGGGTACCATCTTCTAAATTATTCCTCGCAGGCCCCATTCGCCGTCTCTCTTACGCTCTTGCCTTTGGCTCCAAACTCGAGATATCGCTCTTTCCATCTAGCTGGCTTCTAGTTTTTTTCTCCTTCTTCTTTTACTTACTTTCTTTCCAAGTGAACTGGCTGCTTGACTGCGTTCTTTCTCGTTTGCTGCTAGTGTCTTTTGACTTCGTATCTCTACATATGTTTATTCTTACATAAGATTTACACGGCTGAATGGCAGTTTTTCAGAGTTTGGAAAACTCTTCAATTTCGTTTAATAGTGGACTAAGCTAATAATATTTTTATTATTTGATTCCAAATGAAAAAGTTATTTTGAAAACTCTTACTAAATAAATATTGAGAATGTATTGAAGTTACAAAGAGTAAATAAAAGTATTGCATAAAAAAAAAAATTAAAAGTAACATTAAAATTAATGTATTAATATAACAGAACTTATCGAGCTGCTTAATAAGCTCCTGATTTTTGTTTTAAAGTATTGCGATTTAAATAATAGTTTTGCAGTTTACCAATATTTAATCAATATTTATAAGTAAAATATTAAAAAAGCCGAAGAAAAATTTACTGTTTAGCGACTTATTCAAAATGATCTCACGCTTCTCGTGACCTTTTGTTGAACTCTTGCTTCGGAATGACGAGGATAATTTCGTTATAGTTAAGAATGCTTCAAGGTTTCTTTTCGATAGGACGCGTCATGCGTCTTACCGTTAAGTCCGGTTCTAATGTGATCAGCATTTGATCTAAACCTAAAAAAGACACCTTCGTGTTATAAAATGTCTACAAAGAGTAAGAAAGTTATTTCTTTGTTTTAATACTCGTGAAATAAAAATACATAGAAACTCATTATTATTACACAGCATTTCAGAGATTTTTCATATTTAAATATAAAAAAACGTATTGTTCTATGAAATTTTAAAATACTATAACACACTTACTTTATGATAATACTAAGCGAAATATAAACACGTATAGATATAGACTAAAGTTAAGCGCATCACAATCAGAAACAACAAAATACACACGTAACATATATATATATAACAATTTCACCGATTATGATATAAAATAAAAAGGCAAAGCAAAATTTGCGTAATTCGGAAACACCAGCATCAAAAGATAAGCACATGTTTCGAATTTCAGCTTATCGTGAAATTCCCTTTCCTCTGCTTCCTAAAGTCTTTGCGTACAGGCACATTCTCGAGACTAATCGTGTACGAGAAAGAGGGAGAGAGAGAGAGAAGAAAAGAGTGCAAGAAGAAATAATGAAGAAGACGAGAAGGAAGCGCAGAGGGCGAGCGGCTAGTGAATCTCCAGAGGAATGCGTCGATTCCCTCTTTGGTGGTTTGCAATTCGCGTGCCGAAGCAGAGCGCTGGCACACCACGTCGTCGCTGCCGCGTAAATTTCCAGATCTCCTTTCTCCGTGCACGCGCATACATACGTACCTACGTATGTAGCGTGCGTAGCGAAACGAGAGTAAAAAACGCGAATGCAGGGCCGAGAGAAAGGATGGAAGATAGAAAGAGAAGAGTGGAGGACAACGCCGTGGCCGGTCAGGGAGAGCGAGCAAGAGCAAGAGAGGAAGGGAGAGAGAGGGAAGGAGAGAAAGAGAAGAAGAAGCAACGAAGAGGCGCAGGAACACAAAAGAAATTCAGAACCACTACCGCGACTGAACTATAAGATGCGAGTGGTAAGAGCAGACTCCTTTTTCGCGTCCGTTCAACTTATATCTGTGCCACAAGGTCAACCCCTTTGATGTGTACGGCTTACGCGGGAGTTGGTGGTACAAGGCAACGCGTTGGAATTCATTAATGTCGAAATATCTAATTGTGAGGCGGGAACACGTACTTCAAAAAGCCGATTAACGTCGGCTTGTTTTTTCTCAACCATCGACATTGACTGTGCTGCCGAGCATCTACAGGACAAGCATTCCTAATGTATGGTACTGACTCGTCACAGATGGACTAGCATTTTAAGTATTTTCCAAAATTAACTGTTGGTATACAGTCATTCCTATTGTCTTAAAAAATGGAGACTATATCTTTGTAATCTTATTTTCAATCCAATATTTTATAATAATTATTTAATTCTGGATGGAAAAAATAAACTGAAATACCAAATATATATAGTTACATCATTTCCAAATTCTACATGAGAAAGTCCACAAAAAATACTTTAAAGACGATATAAAAACTGGTATAATTTTTTTCTTATGATACATCTGGCACACGCATTTTTTTCTTGTATTTCATAGAAGATAATTTCAAATAAAATTGTTAAATTTGGTAAATACTTAAAATACATATTGTTTTTTATTTGATTGGATTTAATATTTATAAGACCAATGCACTTATTTTCGTAATATGCGTGGCATAACTCTTCAATTTTTGTTTTTACTCTTAAACAAATAAATAATAATAAATCGCTGCTAATTCAATGATACCTAGTTTTTTCTTAACTTGTCTATTATTTCAATGTGGTATACGTTAACCCCGAAAATATAAATTATGTGCTAAATAATTATTGATGGTTAAAGAAAATTTTTTTTAAATTATGACATCGTAAAGAGTAGATTAACTTATTTCCGAAACTGAGAATAAAGAGAATTATAAAATTTGAATGCGTATAACACTGAACAACGAGATTATTACAGTAGCTTATATTTAATTTATAAGCAAGAGGCGATTATCGTTAGTACTATATAATATAATTATAGACTGCGTAGCAAACATTTCAGAAGCAGACACTTCTAAAGTATAAGAAATTTGGAGGTAGACTTTCGAAGCCACACTGACATCTTCGCAACTTGGTTAGTAGACATAAGCTGAAAGCTGCGATACCTTAGTTAGTATGTAAATTATTTCGGCGGAAGTGTTTACCCTATCAGAAGTTTTATAGTTCCTTGTCTGTGCAAAACTGATAAATTTTATGAACGATAACACCACAAGTTGAATTTCGTTAGTTCGATGAAAGTGGATACACAAGGTGCAAGACCTTTCCTTTAACCGAACATGAGCCCAAGTAGCATTAAATAATTCTGTTTGTATAAATGATGCACACGTAGGGATAAAAGTCTTCCAGTGACATAGCTACTCGACGACTGGAGAATTAATTTTTTGAGATATCAAATGAATTTAGTAAGGATGTCACAATTTGAGACCGCATACTTCTCATCATTTTTTACCGAAGTAGTCGATCTTAAGTAGTCAGATAAGTTCATCATTTTTTTTTGTTTATCGTAGTTATAATTTATTTTATCTATTTTAATTAAATGTAAATATTATAGCTTATATATGGCCGGTTCTCTGTCATGTCGCAAATGAAAAGTTTTTTTTTTTTGCTAAAATTTTTTTTATACTTTTTACTACATATTTTGAACTGCTATGAATTTTTTCAGATTTTTTTGACCCATAGTTTTGGAGATATAAGAGGTCAAAAACTGAATTTTGATGATTTTTTGCATTTTTAACCGATTTTCATTAATTTA
>JAWWEQ010049808.1:0-12762 GCA_035583055.1 Torymus tubicola
TGCATCTCGAGTCGAGGATGTCACGTATGTCATTTATATAAAGGCAAAACAACAAAGGTCCCAGAACTGATCCCTGTAGTACTTCAAGATTCGTGCATAGCCACGAAGAGGAACCTTGAGAATTTGTACAAACACATTGTTGTCCACCAGAAATATAGGAGTTAATCCACATGAGAGCGTTTCTGGAGAAACCCATCAAATGAATTATTGAAAGTGAACATCACAGTCAAGAGTGGAAGTAACGTTGAAACAGTGTCAGTGCTCACGAACCACCCCGACAGTTTTTTGAAGATAGTGCCCAGAGACTTTCGTATGTGCGAAGATAGTTAGTAAAGGTGTGTGTGTTGAGTTTCGCGGCGTGCTTTGTTATAGTATTGGTGCTGCACTTTAGCAGCTGGCGCTCAACAGAACTCATAAATTTAGTAAAGTGTTAAAGTGTTAATCTTAAATTCATAACTTTGTGAACATTATTTCACTCGCCCTTTCCCAAATTGCATCCCTTCCAAATCTCCCCTCTCCCATCATTCCCCGTAACTAGTAAAATATTACAGTATATATAGAATATATAAATAATATTTTAGTTAACATATTTTCTTAGTTTAACGTATAGCCAAAACGCTTTTTTCGTAGTATTTTTTGTTAAAAAATTAATTAAAAAATTATTTTCATAAATTTTAAATTAACATTTTGTAATATTAAGTTTTTTTCTTTAACCGTAAAATTGGTTGTAAGAAATTTGCCAATACCTCTGTAGGAGTTACCACTTTCACCTATGGTTAAAGGCTTCAACAGTCGTAATTGTATAACTGATTTCAATAAATTAAATAAAAAAATAAATAAAATCTTCATAGACTTGTGCATTGTCCCCTGCTGTTGATGTTTATTCAACTCAGATCATTTCTCGATGCCGTGAAAACCAGTTCATGTTTTACATTCATGACAACTTTACGGTAGTCCTCGACAAAACTGAAATTCATACTAAGAAGAATGAATCATATTAAGAAGCAAGTGCCATTAGGATTATTGGATAATCTTTACCCAGTGATGACAACCGGTCAATATTCTTTGAATTATAGTGCGTTCACTATAGTGCGCGGGAGTTAAGTATCTGGACCCGGTAATTGACCAACGTTTTGTAGAAGCACACAGGTACACTCTCACATGCACACAATACAAGGTAGGTAAGCGTGGGTATAGAGTATAGTACAAGTCTTTTATTGAATATGAATAATTAATATACGTCTTTACAGATTGGCGACCCGACAGAGACTGACTCGTCAATGGTGCGAGAGTAGTGCATACGATTCATTCTTTGTCTCTTGACCCATTGTCTCTACTGGTGTTGTATTTAGGCTATGGAGCTTCCTCAGACTTGTGAAGTTGGTGAACAGAAATTCCTAATATTAATATTTTTTATTGATCTTTAATCCAATCGATTTCTCCAAGTTTCCGATTTAATCTCCGCAATGGTTTTTATTTGTGGATTAATAATTAAAAAGTTATAAGCAAAATAAATTTTTAAAAAAGGGCGCGGCGCTGAAATATATCAAGCAATTTTACGGGCTGAATTGGTAAAATTAGTTATTATATAAAAATACAATTCGAAAGCTCCTCTTTTGCGGATTATGACTGTATAAAAAACAAGTTCATTTGCTATTACAATTAATTGATAAAAAATATTTTCTTTTTACGAAGAGCAGTACTGAATTTTTCTAGTGACTTTTACGGACGCAAAAATCAAATCTTATAAACAATTTCAATGTACAACATATGTGACACGATAATCGTTATAAAAATTGGTTAATACAAAACTGATTTGTTGCTTTACGCGCAATCAATTAAGCATTGTTACGTATTAATCAATTCGGACTCATGGAGCTGATATGACGCTGAGCCAAAGCCGACTGTGAAGAGCACCCCCCTTCCAGCCAAAGAATATTGCCAAAATTCATAGAATAAAAATACCAAAAGATAGAATTTAAACTGCTCCTTTCAAAAATATTTGTTATGTAAACTGCTTCCTTTTAATTATTGCAAAAAAAAATAAATAAATTAATTGGTCGGTTTTTTACATCTTTAACGATGAAATAATATGTTACTGAAGAAATAATATCTATCTTAATGTCGACATTTATAATTTTCACACTAACACGGATATTATTTCTTTAGTCAATTGTCGTAATGTACTTGGAAAAATTAATAAAATGGGAAGTAAGCGGGAAAGAGGTTAGCCACATAAAACATACATGCATTTAAATTTTGTTATACCACTCTAACCTCAAAATCACACACAATCACTAGGAAAGTCACTAGAAAAATTCAGTACTGCTTTTCATAAGAAGTAAATATTTTTTATCAACTAATTATAATAGCAAATGAACTTGTTTTTTATACAGTCATAATCCGCAAAAGAGGAGCTTTCGAACAGTATTTTTATATAATAATTAATTTTTACCAATGCAGCCCGTAAAATTGCTTGATATATTTCAGCGCCGCGCCCGCTTTTAAAAATTTATTTTGCTTATAACTTTTTAATTATTGATCTGCGAATAAAAATCATTGCGGAGACTAAATCGACAAATTTGGAGAAATCGATTGGATTAAAGATCAATAAAAAATATTAATATTTGGAATTTCTGTTCGCAAACTTTACAAATCTAGCTTCCTCTTGGAACGATAAGGTGGCTGAGCCAGCGATGGCTCTAGATGCTCCAAGGCTGACTCACATAACTCCTATAAGGAAAAGTTCAAGAACGCCCTTGTCATTGACATTTCGGGTAGGTTATTTCTCTATAATATCATCTTCTTGCTTTCTGATTTTACGCTTGTACAGCAAATAAATCGACACAGCCGATAAAGATAAGAGTACTAGTATAATCGAAGTTATAGACATGTAAAAATGGAGTCTAAATTGCTCAAGCATTAATGCGGGCATAAGTGCATGAGGGTGCTGCGGTTCTCCCCCCGTGGTGAAGCCATATGACGGAAGGCGGCAAATTTTAAAACGACGCGAACATACCTGCCACCTTGGCGCAACTCGCGGCAAAATTGATAAGTTGGGCGAGCATAAGATTAACAAGGAAGGACCGACAAAGAGCGCAGAGAGCATAGAGAGTCGTCTTGATAAGTGTCTTCATGAGCTGCAGGAATCTTCGTGGCTGCCTGTAGATTTCGAGGGTGGTGCAGCAGCGACGCACTGTGCCTGGAGGTTGGAGGTGCTGTCGTTTACGGGTAACGGTACCAGTCTTGTGATCGGCCGCTGTAAAGTGGAGGTCGCCGTACGCAGCGTGACCACGCGTACAACCGCTTAAGCGCCGGTGTGAAGTTGCAGGACGCGGGTCAGCGGCCACTTTAAAGGCGGTTGTTGATCGTCGGTGAGGAGCACCAAGTCGCCGACCTGCAGTGAGCTGTCGGCTGCAAACCATTTGGCCTGCTGGAGAGTGTGCTGGAGAACTTCCCGTCACCAGCGTTGCCAGAAATTGTTGCGCATCTGGATGGTCAGCTTTCAACGAGGCACACCTGTACCCAAGACGTCCCAGAATGGTTCAGGGAGGCGAGGAGAGATGTGCCGACGAGGAAATGCCCGGGGGTCAGGGCTATGAGATGCTGAGCGGGCTGAGAGGCCTGGAGTTGAGGCACCTCTGCTTGCGCGCAGAAAGTAGATAGCTCTTCGAATGTGAATTCGAATTTCGAATGCGAAATTCCAAGCGACACCGTCCTACCCAACAGTCGTGGCGACTTCCTGGCTGAAGTTTGAAGACTGGTGGAAGAGATCACGTAATTCCGAGGCAGCCCCCTGAAACGTGATACCATTATCACTATAAATTTGCTGACAGAGACTTCGTCGGGCGACGAATCTACGAAAGGCCAAAAGGAAAGTGGCCGACGAATAATTGGAGACGACCTCCAGGTGCACCGCTCGGGTAGCGAAGCAGGCGAAGGGCTCGGCGTAGTCAAGGCCCATAGAACTAAAGGGCCGGCATGGCGTAACCCTGGAAGCGCAGACATTGTGGACAGCGGCGGCACGTGGCTCGAATCATTGTCCGGGACCCCGTGATCCAGAAGTTACGGACTAGATAGCTTAGCATCAGCTGCGGTCCCCCATGCAAAGTGAGTAGATGGGTGTGCAAGACGTGCAGGCGGGCAGATGATTATCATCTGGTATGATGACCGGATACCTTTCGTTAAAGGTGAGTTGGACACGCTGCAGACGTCCCCGATGCGGAGGAGTCCTTCCTCGCACAGAAATGGTTGTAGTCGGCAGAGCTTACTGTGCCTGGGAAGAGTGTGGTGGCGTTGTAGAGCGCTGACCTCAGCCGGGAAGAAGTGACGCTACTCTTCTCTGATGACGCACTGTCGGGTCTGAGATAGTTCTTGCGCCGACAGGGGCTGTCCTGCTCGGGGTTTTGGACGCTGAGCGAAGGAACGCCATCTAAAAACATAAGAGAGTGAGCGACATAATCGAGGCACGGAGGAGAAACGGCTTATAACTGATTCAGAGCCCGTCAGCCACAAATGTTGCAGCAAGATTTTTGTGCGAATCAGCACCGGAGCGAGCCAACCAAGTGGATCATAAAGTCTGGCCGTTTCTGACAAGATGGATCTCTTCGTTACGTTAGCGGTGATTGCGGGTAGATGCACCTTATATTCGAAGAGGTCGGGGCGTGGGTTCCAGCGTAGGCCTAGCATGGATACGCACACGTCGTCTCCTAGGGCGACGTTTTCCAGCGTGGGTCGAGATGGAAGTAGCAGCGACGAGTAATTCGCAGCCCACTTGTCCAGCGTCATACCTGCAGATGAAAAGATATCAACGAGTTGATGGCAACGGGCTATGGCCGCCTTCAAAGAATCAGCGCCAGTTAGAACGTCGTCAGCATACATGTGACGACGCAAAACGTCGGCCCCTTCGGGGTATTGATGCTGCTCGTCGTGTATACTCCCATAGTGGCAGATCCGGGCTCTCTCTCCACAAGATGCGTTGCCATAAGGTGTCGTTGGGATATACCAGGATTTGACAAAACATCTTCGTGATATCAGCAGTAAAGGCAAACTTGAACATTCTCCAGCGAATAAGTACGGTGGTGATATCCTTCTGCAACTTGAGGCCCGGTAACAAGAAGTCGTTCAGAGCCTTACTCGAGCCTAGTAGTTGGGCCCGTTGGCAGAGTGGGCATGGTTGTGCGGGCTGCTTCTCTCCACCAGGTGCTGCATGATGTGCTTAAATAGATTTAAGGACTTTAGAACGATGACCATTATTACCTTTGCTGCCCTTATTGACAGATAGATTTTTCAATGGATAGTGAGCTGAGTCAAGAGACTTAATGCGAGCTTCTAGAAAGTCGACTAGCTGTGGGAAGGTGGGGAATTCTTCAGAGCCTTCTAAGGATTTTTCCCAATCCTCCCTAGTGTCATGATCTAGGTTAAACACAATCAAGTGCACAAACCAATCATCCCAATGTTGGATAGGGCGACCAAGTGACTTGACAGCTCGTTTGCTCTCATGGGTGACGTCAAGCAATCTGGTGATGCCGCTGACACACCGCTAAGAGTGATAGGGGACAGGCTGAGCAACCTGTTCATCTGAATGGCTAAACGCAGGAGTTTGTTGTCGTATCGCCTTGAGAGTGCTGTCCATGCCACCTCGAAGTTTGTGTCAATGATTTCCAGGTTGCGAACTCGCTGGGCTGCAGTTTGAGCACAGGAGTGAGGGATGGCACATCCTTCACCATGGAACCGAAGAGCTCCTTGAATCAGTCCCAGTCAGCCTGGTTGCCGTTGAACTTAGGCAACTGGAGCTTGGGTAGGAAGGAGGCAGTGGAGGAAACCGAAGGTCTACCTGTAGGATCCAATACAGCTAAGAGTAGACCCATGGCTTTCTGCAGCTCTCCAACTAGCTTCGACAGCTTCTGGGTTCACCCAACAAAGGTGACAACGACTTCGAACATGCTAAACTGCGTAATTTGGTTATCCAGAGTCTTCCATATATTTCGAAAATTTTTGATAATTACATCAGTTTGATTATTCATATATTAACCAATTTTATTCATAATGCTTACTGACGTATTTAGAGCAAATATACCTTCTTTTTGTCGGTGTTCAAGCATGTTCAAGTGTTTGTTTATTTTGTCTAAATCATCCGCGTCCGGGTTTCCGAAAACATATTTTATAACTGTTCTTAATCCGATTATTAGACCTCTTTTCGTTCTTCCGTTTGGTAGTATTATTTGTTACAAGTCCTGATGTTTTTCATTGCGCAAAACAGCGGCTTGCTCTAAAAGGCGTGATCCTTTTAGTTCTTGGTGGGCGGATAATAGTGTGTAGCTGCCAGTTATGTATTTGTAAGTATATTGGAGGGCCGTAGAATTTATATGAAAATGCAGGTAAGGATACTTCTCGATAATTTTACCAATCCCCTGTTGGTGACTGTACTGCGTTGAGCTTGGGTTGATTTCATTACTCTTCACTAGTAACATCAGGGTTACCTGCTGTTACTGCAAAGAAGAAATTTTTTTTATTTTCTTTGCGCTTCTCAAATCATAGTGTCATTCTTGCCCACGTATAAAGCAACTTAATGAGGGGCCCTGCTGTTAATTTATGAATAATTTTTGGTATCGCGTTGCTTTTTTATCGCGCTAAAGTTTATGGGTTTTTATGTAGATCTCTTTATTTTCTAAGGTCTCATCTGAATCTTCGGGTAGTTTTTGACGTTCCTTTTGCTTTTTGTATACCGTCTCATAGAAAGGCAAAATTTCGTTTATCCTCATTTCATTATACCTCTCAATAGTATCGGCATCGGGATCAATAATGTGTTTGTGAAGCTCGTCATAAGGTCCATAAAGTAGCGTGAAAGGTGTATCATTGGTGGCTGAATATACGCTCTGGTTGTAGATCAAGATGGTGGTGATGTGATTTTTGGTAGTTTCTCTTAGATTCTGATTTATTAATATTCATAATTTTTCTTTTAGAATAGAGTGTAATCTCAATCGGTCCGTTTGATGTATGTCTGTTGATGGTGGTGACGTGTAATTTATTTTGTGTATGCGACAAAATTCTTTAAATACCGACGAATTAAACTCACTTCCATTGTCTGTGGTGATCTTGTCTGGGTAGTTATGGTGCGAAGCGAAATGACGTAATTTATTTATGATGGTGGTTGTATTTCCGTCCGATAAATGGTATGGATAACGGAAACTCTTGGCATAGATCGGATTATCACTTTTCATCCTAATGGTGAGCGAGCCTACACTCCTTGCAAATAGCCTCCCTTCAACAGTATCCTTCTTCTCTTGGTTCATGTGATCCGTTCTTATCGTTGGCGTGGTTGCTTGGTGATAATTCATTCTAACAGGCCTGCATTTATCCGGTTGATTTTTTAAATAATTAGTTTCGAATTTTTATATGCTGAAGGTTTGAGTTCTATAACCTATCTTTTTCCTCTAAATTTTCTAAATCTTTATTTCCAATAAGACAATCATATACTGAATGCCACTCAGCTATCAGAAAGGTTATGGGGGTATCGTCGCATAATTAGGACAAAATAGGGAAAGTAACCGAGTGTGTACCTTTAGTTACCTTATGAACTGATTTAATTTCGAATGAGAGTGGAACGATAAAATTAGAAAATAATTTTTGTTCTATTTTCGGGATAATAATGGAAGAGGATGCAGCAGAGTCTATTAAAATTTTAAGTGGTGGATTTAGTGTAATTACATGTGGTAAGTCGGGTGAATTTTCAATAGAGTTTAGGTTTACTATGATATCTATTGATAACCTGGTGAAAATTTTGTTCGTCTAAAACTTCTTGGCTTTTTAAGTTCGTATCCTCTTCGTTTGCTAGAGTTAGTTCGTTTGGGTGAGCGGTTTCACATTCTTCATTCTCCTCCTGCTGACAATGCAGCTCCTCTGCTCCGGTGCTTCTAAAGACGTTATTCGTTCTGGCTGATGTTAAATTGTTTAGTCGGTTAACTTGATTGCCGCTTGGTCTATTGGAATTTCTTGTACTTAGTGACATGATCGTGGGTTGGTAATTTTGCGGCCGGGGTGCAAAATTATTTCCAAAATTTGTTGAGTTAAAACGAGGTGGTTCTTGAGCATCAGCGGGTCGTGCAAGATTATTATTTCCAAAATTAATATTTTGGACCCCGCGTTAAGGCGGGGTGGTGCTTCAGCTAAAAATAGATTTTGATTTCTAGATGGTCCGGGATGCTGGAAAGGTTGTTATTTCTTGAATTCCCGAATGTAAAGAGCGGATTTGCATTTTTAAAATCAGCAGAAATACATTCTTTCAGTTTAAGGTCACGTTGTCTCATGAAATTAAGGTACGCCGCCAGTTGCTCGTAATTATCGTATTTGCGACATTTCACTAGACACGCTTGGATGTCATCTAATTCAAAATTTATCACGTAAGAATGGTACGGTTCTCTAACACCATTAATAAATGTATCTTTCGCTAAGTTTTCGTAAAGAGTATTTCTCTATATCTACTAATTAGAAGTGCCTTACAATTGATGCAAGTTAACGGGTTATTTGCGACGACAATGTCTAGCGCTTGGCCGCGAATGCATGATTTAATAAGTGCGAATAATGCTGCATTTAACGCGTTATCGTTTGACCCGATGATTGACCAAAGTGGTGCAGAAGCACACAGGTACACTCTCACATGCACACAATATCAGAATTATTCTCAATGTAACGGGCTTAATTCGCCGGGCGGCTATTCTCTTCCACTCTCACACAAGGCGGATTTGCCAATGAACGGCGCAGTAAAAATCAGCATCACCGAGCACCGACTGGTGCGCACCCACGGCGACACTACTCGTGATATGACGGCCGATGTCTATCCGTCGGCCGCCGCGCCCGTCAGCAACGCGCGACTTCCTCGTTGCGCTTTTCTCTCTTGAGAGCGTACTTCCCGGCCGCTCGGAAATGCGCGCTGTCTTCGGCACAGCGGCGGCGGCGGGGTCCGATTCACCGACACCTAAAAGGGAATCTATAGTGTAGAAAGGTACCGGAGTTCCACTCGCGATTCGCTCGAGAAAAGAATGACGCTGTCGTAGACCGGAGAATTAAAGATTTATTTGCCTTCGCGGCCGAAAACAATTACACGATGGGACATTTACAGAGTGAAACGGGTGGTGCGCCCGCGCTTAATACGGTACTGCGGTGCACGTGCACGCAACAGCTCGTGCACCGGCTCTCGCTAACCGTCGGCCCGGGCTGAGCGTATCGGCCGCCGCGCACGGCCGATACCCGCGCGCGCCTCAGCTGGCCTCGCTCGCTGTGTGCCGTCGGACGATCGACGTCCGACGGGCTCGCACACGT
The DNA here is from genome assembly GCA_035583055.1 of Torymus tubicola. Taxonomy (NCBI): domain Eukaryota; kingdom Metazoa; phylum Arthropoda; class Insecta; order Hymenoptera; family Torymidae; genus Torymus; species Torymus tubicola. Next base: position 9,322 of record JAWWEQ010049808.1, read on the forward strand.
TATCTCGCTGGCCATTCTCCTCTCTCTCTCTCTCTCTCTCTCTCTCTCATTTGTAAAAAATTAACGGTACCCAAGGACGCTAAAGTAAGAAACGGTAAAATAGTTCGGTGCGTAGCCTGTAACAAACCGTTTCACCTAAAGTGCTGTGATCCTAGTTGGTTTACAAGTAGTGTGGCGGTTTGTTGCTGTGCTGTAGTCATTTGGCGTCAGTTAATTGTAACGAAAACACGTTGAAAACATCTGCGCAGCGAAATATCCGTGTGACTCTAGGCAAGAAGGTTTGTTTACGCCCCTTACCACTAGCAGTTCGCGTAAACGTACGGCGTCCCCGCCGTCACCATCCAGTGCCCAGTGGAAGAAAGTTCCCTGCCGAGAGGAGCGTCATTGAACCCTTGTGCTGTTCACACAGCTGACAACGACTTCGGCTGCTCGCACGCATCGGTTTAGAATATCTTTCCCTCACAAGAGGTTCGCATCATATGTTCGCAGGCCACCAATATGGAGGTAGATGTCGACCGATACAAGGACGCTCCTGCATGGTTCATTAATTATATTAATGATTTTCGCAGCTTCGTAGTCGAGTATCGCAATGACAAAACGAAGCTGAATGAAGATATCAAATGTCTCACGAATCGCCTCGAAGGGGTTGAAGCGTCGCATGAGAACTTGAGAATGCAGAACGCTAAGTTACGCGATGAATTGGAGGAGGTGAAGCACTCATGTTAAAAGTTACCGGCATCCCAAACTCTTGTTCTTTGGCGTTGAATGAAATCTCAACTGCAATCCTGAAAAAACTTCGACTCGAGCGGTTCAATGACGATATTATAGAAACTCGCAAGTTCAATCCGTCGAAAAGTAGAGCAAATAATACCCAATTAAATGGAGGTGGCAATAACAACAGCAAAAATCGTGACTCTACTTTTTCTTTTATCATTAAATTTAAGTCTTCTAACGTGCGAGATCACCTTTTAAAAATCAAACGCGATGCAGGTATAATAAAGTTCTCAGATATTTTTCCCTCTAGCAGTGCATCTCAAGTATATTTATCTGAAATGATACCAACCGCGTTACACAAGTTACGTTTGCTGGCGAAAAATAGAGCGGATGAACTCAAATATAAATATGTATGGATACGTGAAGGTAAATTGTATGTGCGTAAAGACGACAAATCTGACAAAATCCAGGTTATCGCAGAGTGAGATTTAGACAAAATGTAGTGACTGACAAACAGTCCCACATCCAACGAGCACTCAGACACCTCTGTTCGTCCGTATATTCGGGTTGCTCAAATCAATGCAAATTCAGTGCAAGGGCACCTGCTAGAAATTATAAATTTTGTCACCGAGAACAGCATAGACGTATTATCAATAGCCGAATCATGGTTCACCCCAAATCATAGTGACTCAGCGTTCTTCATACCGGGCTATACATTGATTCGAAATGATCGAGGCTTACGTTCGAAGACGGGAAAGCGCGAGTATGTACAGGCGGGTGGAGTAGCGTGTTACATTAGTAATGGGCTATCGTATAAAATTCTGGAATCACCAAAAATAAAAAACATTAATGAAACCGAGTGCCTTCTAGTCGAAACCAGACTGTCTGACGAACGTCGCATACTACTTGATTCAATATATCGGAAGCCTGAAGGATCTGTGCTTACAAATTTCTTCGCATCTTTTCAGAAGTACGTTCATCTCTACAAAAAGTGTATACTTGCCGGTGATTTTAATTCTAACCTTTGCGGTGACGACTATTACTGTGAACACTTCAAGAAGCATATCTTTAAAAATTGTTTGTATATCGTTCCTTTCGGCACTACACACGACCGAGAAAATTCTGATACTTGGATTGAGGTGATTCTCACAGACTGTAAAGACAGAGTCGCAGCTTACAGTAAATCTGATGTCCCGTTTATAAATGGTCACGACTTTCTCATTTTGGATTACAAGATTCACTGCCCGACTTAACGTCACATAACAATAAGCTCTCGATACTTCCGTGATTTTCCAGAAACTGCTTTTGTTAATGACTTACTTTCCGAGCTAGGAGATTGTGAAAATTTCGATGACGTTGATACACTGCTAGAGAAGTTTAGAAGTTGCGCGTTATCACTGCTAGACAAGTATGTCCCTCTGAAGACTCGTCGTATTCGCAACCGATCCGCGCCGTGGTTCAATACTGAACTAAAAGAAAAGTGTAAACTCCGCGATAAAATATACAAGCGTGCGATTAGGCTGAAAGACCGAGCGTTACTCTTGCGTTACAGGGCGTATCGGAACCTGCTATAGAAGGAAATTAGAAGTATGCGTGATCAGTACTGTTTGCGCAAACTGTAGGACTCTACCGACAAAATGAAATGTTGGGCATTACTGAACAACTAGGACTAGTAAAAGAGAAAACCAAGTCGCTACTAGATATTTTCACTTTAAATCAACTTATGGATCACTACTCACCTAACTCAAGTCTTTACCCAAATTGTTCCTTAACGCGACTGCATCAGATTCTCCAAACTCCAACGCACTTCGTTATTCCAGCTTTTCACTTTAAAAGTGTTGATAGAGTGCAAGTATATCAGACGATGCAGGCATGATGCCCAAAGCGCGGGGGCAGAGTAGTGACGATCTCGCTTTAACGCACTTCAAAAACGTTCTGTCTAGCATCGTGCCATTCTTTACGAATCTTTTTAATTTAGCAATAACTTCCTGTAAATATCCAAATCTTTGGAAAAAATCACTTGTGATACCACTCAGCAAGACTGCATCTCCGACCTCTCCATCTGAAACTCGACCAGTAGCCAATTTAGCTCATTTTGCTAAAGTTTTCGATTCTCTCTTGACGCATCAACTCACCAAATACCTCGAGAAATACAAGTTACTCTCTCCTTTTCAATCTGCATACCGTCGCAACCATAGCACACAAACTGCTTTATTAAAGATAATTGAAGACATTCACTCAGGCATCGATGTTGGCCTTGTAACAGTCTTGCTCCTCTTCGACTTTAAATCACACATCAAGCAGTCATAGGCAAAAACGGCGAATCCTCAGAATTTATGCCAAATTCTTCTGGCGTTCCTCAAGGCTCAACTCCTGGACCGATCATTTTTCTTATTTTTATTAATTCGATCTTGGCCAGCCTGCGTCACTCTAGTAGCAAATGCATGTTATTTGCTGACGACCTACAAATTTATCAAGGAAAACGGTCTAATCTTAAACGTCAAGAAGACAAAAGCTATACTCTTCGCATCCGTGCAACACCATATGCGAATCGACGAAAGCCAAATACCACCGATCATTGTTGATGGCACCACTATTCCTCTTGAATCGTCGGTAAAAAATGTCGGTGTTATCTTCACCAAGTATCTCCCTTGGAACAAACATGTTTCCACTATCACTTCTCGCATACATGGAATACTACATAAACTGAGATTTAGGGGCAGTTTT
>JAWWEQ010049809.1:0-12756 GCA_035583055.1 Torymus tubicola
TGCGGAACTGTCACTGCAGCTGGTCCAGCACGGCCCCACTCACTTCAAACGCACATCTCGCACCTGGATAGACGTTACCTTCGTTGACGACAATAACACCATAATCAATGATCGAAACATCTCAGCTAACTTTCACAGCAGGCACAATATCATTGATGTTACTATTAAGATTAAGTCACCTGTAACAAAAAGCACTTCATTTACCTATAGGGACTACAAGAATATCTCATCGGAAGAGCTCATCCCGCAATTGACCTCGACTAAGCGCATTAAATGTTAATTTATTATTTTCTTGTACTGTCCCATATACACTCTTTTAGCGGTTTGAATGTATTTAAGGGATGTGTGTATGAGAGTGAATCTAACTTTGTAAGTGTGTTTCGTGTTTTTACTTTCTTTATTTTATTATTTAAGTTTTATCTCACTTTTTAACTCATTGACTCATTGACAAAGTGATTTATTTGACTAATTGACTGCGTACTATTTATTTTATATATATATATATATTTTTTTTTCAATACTTTTTATTATTTATATTCTATTTTATATACTGACTATTTTATATACTAACCGATAGATGGTAATTGTATAATGTATTACTTGTAGCCACCGTTTCTGTGATTTTCACTATTAAATTGACTTACTGTGATATATAGTATTTATTAGTATTATGCCTCGACAGTGATATCACATTCTTATTAATTTAATACATTTACCCTGTATTAACTTTTGTACAATATTACAAATAAATTTATATCGATCTATCTATCTATTGGATGTGTAAAAGTATACGCACGGCTACGCAATCCTGTCATCGAAGCGATACCTGCATCGATTAGGCTTCAAAGCAAATCCGTTAGAAATAGTTTATCCTTCTGCTAATGGTAGTTAACATCTTTGGCTGTTCGTTTGTACTTTTCGCAGATTGTCGTTTGGCAGTACGTAAATAAACCCTTTCATTGATATCGCAGGTTTCACAGATTTCGCAGCTAGTTGATAAAGTAGCTATAGTTTCTAACAAATGCACGCCTATTAATATTTAAACCTCTTTAGTCAGAGCATATTTATTACTGTTCATAATGCAGTTCCAGCAATATGTAAGGGTACAAATGTCCAGAATAATAACTTCGCTTTTCCCTAGAGAACGCAAGCAGGTTGTTTCTGGTGAATCAACGAAGCCTTCTATTGTGTAATCGTGTTTAACTAACTCGACATCGAAATTGCAGAAGTGACTGCTTTGTAACTTTGGAATGAGATGAGTCGTCTTGATCATGGGGAAGATGAAACGGTTGGGACTTATAACAAGGTTAAGGTTATGCATTAGGATTGTTTCTCCTTGATATGAAATGTATTGTAATCGAATTGCTGGTCGTGTTCTTGCGTAATTTTGTGAAATACATAGTGTTGTTCCAGTACGATGATTCGCTTTCCGTGTACGTGGACGCATTCCCGACAGAAAACGTGACCAACATAATTTACAGCAAGGAATGGTCTAGCGCTGTGTATGATACCAGGATGACGACTTCTCAGTACTGTTGCATATCTTTCGCGGCAATCCTCGAATCATATTTCGTCTGTAGCCCTATATTTTTCGTCGTCTTCTTCTAAAGTACCTGGGAACTTCGAAAGATGTAGGGTGCCATGTCGTGTTGTCCTACAAATTTAACTTGCTATATTCATTGTTGAATATGGCTACAAGTGTTTGCATTGTGACTTCTGTCACGACGTCTCTATTTCTCCGTTAGAAGTGTATATTATTTCTGCGATAGGTTCTTTACCCTTGGTGCCTACTAATGTGAGTTCTTGGCCGCTTGTACATTTATTTATGAAATTTTTAATATTATTTTTCATGCCAGTCCAATGAATTTTGAATTTTATCAGACGATAAGTTTTTCATATTCACTTATGACAAGTCAAACAATTGCCATATTTTCTGATAGAAAAGAATTTTCGGGAGAAAAGATAGATCTTTCCCAGCAAATTAGTAGCGTATAGTCGCATTGGTCAAGAACTCTTTGGCACTGCTATAAACATTGCTTTAGATTTTTCTTGTAGATTTTATCGCTAACTTTCCATAGTTTCAATTTTTCAATGTTATGTAAGTTGATGCAATCTTAAACCGTAATTTTTGAATAATTGCTACATTGCCTATTTTTAGTTTCACCTTTAAAATCCATTAGATTGATATAATTTTGATCAATCAATAGCTTATCGGTGTCTGATGTAGATCCTCCCTTTGCCACGGTGAAGTTTATGATATATCTTTGTTTTTATATTAAATTCTCATTTGAAAATTGAGTTTTAAACTTAGACACGGGTGAGAACATTGAGTCGAAATAAAATAATACCGGTGAAATCGTATCGGTGAGTTTTTGCGTTGGTCTAAATTCATCCTCAGGTATTTTATATTCCCTTTCCTCGGTTCTTTACCGATGAGATTCGTCGAATAAAGACTTTTCTTCTTCTTCGTTTTTACTTTCAGAGGGAAAAGTTACTCTTTGCCTACCGGGACAGACCACACGGCCGCTTCAGTGTTGTCATTTCCTGAACTCGGGATGTAGACGAAGTCCAGTAGTTTTACCTGTGAAATGTTATTAGTTAGTTGTCAAGGGTGTCCCAAAGCTCTGTGGCTATGTACTCTCTCTTCAATAATTTCTCCTCGTGTAGACATATCGGCGAGGGCGGGACGAAGTGATACAATTTAGAAGTGAAGTAAAGACAGTAATTTACCATTAAACATATTTATTTCACTATTAGGAAAAATATTGCTTCGTAACATTCATATTAAATTAACAGTTACAATCTATGGGATCTTTTATTAATTTTTAAAACGGTCCATATTCTTCTTTTTATAGTGTTTCATAACTCCTAATTTTTCTGTCGTCATTTGTGATATGTCGACCGGACATACGCCACAGGTAACAATTCGATACAAAAAACCTATTATTTGCTGCCGTTGAAGCAGCAGTCCGCACGTGAAAGAATGGTTCAATTCATGTGAAAATCAATAATCTTCCTTCTTGATCATGCTCAAACTTTTAAGACGTTTCCATACTGTTGATAAGTCAACCTTCTTCTTTCTTACATGTTCCTTAGACCTTAGGTGAATCTAGTTGTTCGCTGATATATATATATATATGTGTATATATATATATATATATTCTCCAGAGAACTGCTCATTCATTAATAGAATAATGAAGAACAACGCCCCGCAAGAACTCTTGATTCGGCACAAATTTTGATATATTCAATAAATTATAGTTTTGTTATTTGAAACAGGGTATGTATGGAAAATACTGTCCTCTGATAGCTGTTTACGATGTAGACATTACTCTAGCATAATTTTCAAATAGTTCCCTTTTTCTTATACTACTTATAAAAAGTATGCAACAAACAAAAAATAATAGAATTAAAGAAGAAGCGAGTTCATCACAGTACCAAGAACGAAACAAGAACCAGAGAGGGGGGAAGGGGGTCATATCGCGTTGAGCGCAGTGGAAGACGCAGAAAGTATATCCTTCATAGGTATCACATTCAAATACTAAATCTACTGAATTGCTGAATCTATCACATATATTCTAAATATAATGTGTTAAATATCTTAAAAAAGTAATCAATTCATTTTTTTGAGTTGTACATCTGAAAGTGTTAACTTATTAAAAAAAAATAACGAACCCGTATCAAGAAAGCATTTGCCAAGATTATGGTTTTGATTTCAGGAAAAAAAATAATAACAGTCTTAACTTAAAAAAAACAATCAAAGCTATATTGTTTTAAAGTGATAATTAATATCAAAATTTGATCACACTAATTTTCAAAAGATTTCAAGAATTCTAGTTATGGAAATTTAAAAATTTGTATCCAATACGCGATTTTAAACCGTATTTTTATTAGAAATTGCATAGGTGCATTATGAATTAATTGAAAGAACCTAACATTTTTTCTTTTCATTACCCTATGTTTAAAAGCTGTAATTTCGAAATTTGAAATTTAATGTGATCCTTTACCTGTTATTCTCTCCGACACAACGCTGCAAAAGATATTTTTTTTACAAGTTGATGACCCACAAACTAGTTTATTTCAGCAACCTCTCTCGACATTCAGCCTTCTTCTAACAATATCATCAACCACTGCGAATTCCGAAGATGCGAAAGAAGATTCCAGACCACCATGGATGACCGATCACCAGATCACCGATGTGCCCGCACGACCTGGAAAGACCAACGGATCACTGCATATTGGCGTACATTCAGTTTGACGGTCAAAGAATCCTCTCTTCTTCCATGTCAAGCTGTCCAAACAAGTTACTTTCAATAACCAGGCGACGTGCCAGGGACATTTCCATACCCAATTATGGGAGCCATCAGCCAACAACGTCATTTCCAGGCATACAAGAACCTGCTCGAGCATTATTGCAGAAAAAGTTTCCAGGAGGCATAGCCCCATCATAACTATCACTTAGACACGGAACGGAGCCGACATTGGGACAAGGGAAATGGTTTTCTTTCCTCTGACACAATCCTCTGCTTATACATCACATTTATACAATCTACCGAGAGTCAATTCCATCTGCTTCCAAGTGAAGTGTTTCCAAGACACCGTGTGCGACGCTATAAATTGGCAGCTATAAAGGTGCAAGAATGCCACCTTTGAGCAGCTATCTCTACCATCGAGATATCCTCCCGCTTTACTTTCCACACCATTGGCTATCTCCGGTAGCCCTCTATCAGCTGAGTCGCAGGAATAGGCTGCTACATAAAGACATTAATGTTCAAATCACATGAGATGTATGAAGAGTACTCTGGGTGATATTAAAGATGCAAAGCAACCAGTAGAACCGCGATAGAGTCTTCTAACAGCCGGCTATCAACATTGCGCCGAAGTGCATGCACCACCCCATCCGCAACTCCATTATGATGCTAATTAAACCGAAGGAAATCCGAGCAGCATAATAATCTCTGAACGTTTCACCGAGACTCAATGCTCTTGTATCTCGTCAGTTCCAAACCGCAATTTTGATATGAATCGTTGAATTTTTAACCACGTTTTGTGGTGCAAAAGACTGCTCAAACATCTGGCGGCATCAAAGACCATCTTCATTCTCAAGAAGTTTCAAGTCTTTCTACCAGGAGACTTTAGACCAATCTTCATCTCCTTCGTCTTCGCTAGTTCTCCATAAAATTATAGTGCAAATTATAGACACCACGATTGAGACGACCAATCAACAGAGAATCTGTTGATCTTGACTGGTCATCGGAGCCAACCATAATAATGCAAGAAATAGAGAAAGGTGATCTTGAACTTACTTATAAACAATTTCTTTCATTCACTTTTACAGGAATATGATTTCACCTATAACGGGACTGGGGACTTTCCTCGGGATATATGGCCTACTCCTTAATACTATCAACTGCCACGCAGTCTTGATTATCGGTCATAACGGTGCTAGGAGGATAGCATTAGATGCAAACTGAACTGTCAGCCTCAGTCGTCAACCGGTACGTGCTTCCCGGTATCCTAAAAGAAATCATTGGAAATAATTTTTCTACAATAAATAGTAGGGATATGACTATTCGAATAAAAATTATTCGAATAATAAATATTATTATCCATAAGGTATTCGTAATTTGACTATTGATTATTCGAATGATATATAATATAAAAAAAACTATTTAATTAAAAACATATTGAATTGACGAATAACATATTTATTTAATGAAAATTAAAAAGTAAATACAGTTTTTTCTACTCGTTATAAAGTGAATTTATAATTATTTTTATATTTGAATTATTCCGTACTACTCGATTAATTGAATAATTCGAATAACCAAAAAATTTTAAAATAATCCCACCCCTCATAAAAAGGTATCTTTATAAACTTTTTGGTAGCGATAGTTTAGATAGGACTTAATGCTTCTAAATTTTGATGTTTTATTTGCATATACGTATGGCTTTAAAAGTATTTTTATTCAAAAATTGAGAAAATTTTAGAAAAAAAATTATTCTTCGGTCTATCATGAAAAGTGCTTTCATGAGAAATTATAAATTAATCAAAATCGGCAAAAATGCAAAAAAAACTAAAATTGTGAAATTTTTTGCGACACAGTTGGAAAACATTAAGCTTGAAAGAACTGAATTCACCACGATCCAGTACTCAAATAAACGTTTTCCCAAAAATAGTATAAACTTAAAAATTTTATAGATGCGCGAAAAATCAACGTACCTACAAAGGATCTACGAATTGAAAAATTTCGACCATGAAGCCACTACGTACGATAGCGAGTGAGCGGGAGGTGACGCACCGTCGAGCTGCCGAGAAATCAACTGGCACACGGCGTTCCACTAGCCTCGGTGTGGTCATGGATTAAAGCTGAAATAGAAACCACAAGTAAATGTGATTAGCCCAAAGATAAATGGAGCCCTATGTGACCATTATATGCTTTAGTTTCTGCACTACTGAGGCGTTATGCAAGAAGCTTTTAAACGCTCTTGCTGTCTCCTACCTAGATTACTGCTCTGTCTTCCTTGATATAACAGAGAAGTAGCAGATCGGACTGCAAAGATTACAAAATGTATACGTGAGATAAGTCTCTGATGTCGGAAAGGGCAAACATACCACTTCTTATGAAGAGAAACTAGACTGGATTGACGTCAAAATGAAACGAGTCTATGTTATAACAATATTAATTTTAAATGTAGTGATCTTCAAACTTGGCGTTTTTTTTCTGTATGAACCAGTCCTAAAGTTCGATGTTTCCGATTCGCGCACCGATACCGAACTCAAATTATTTAAGAGCTCAGAGAGAGCGTATGTGGAATTCGCTCCCGCGAAGTATTAAAACGTTACCGTCGCTCACAAAATTTAAATCAGCACCTAAATTGAGACTGACTAATTCAATAAGACTATTATATTTTACAAAATCTATTAATGCTAATTATTTTATATGGCAAATTATATGTGTATATGAGCGCGATGCTGGAATAATTTATAGTTACGACAATTGATTGTCTGTTATTCTCGAATTACATAGACTGTAAAATTCTTTATTTTTGTCATGTGCAAAGAAACTTTTTGCTACTTTATATTCTATCCTAAAGAAACTTAATGGATTTTTCTATAATTTTTAACTACTTTGTTACTTAATTTTTTGCTGAGATTCCAGAAATCAATTAACTGGTAATTTTTTATGGCTTGTCATATCTTTGGGTAATAAAATAGAGAAGAGTAATAGAATAGAAACACTTTATCATTGTTCAAAATATTTCAGAATAAAATTGCTATACCGTTATAGTTCTTATTTGATATGTAGTTTATTGTATGATTATTTCAATATTTAAGGAGTACCTTCAGAGTGGCGTGGAAAATTGTTTTTATTCTTTTTTGAACAATTATTACTATTTATTATTATTAAAATAAATTTACAATAACCATTGTGACGTAGTCACAGGATCAGCTTCTCGGCGGTGACACAGCACACACGTGTGTTGTCATGAGCGCCACTATTTTGTTGTCGTCGTCACCGAGGAAGCTGCTATAGCCGTGCACTGACACACACGCACACAGGGTTGAGACGCAAGAGAGAACGGGAGTCGAGGAGGAGGGGCTGCGCACCGGAGTATCACGCAACGTAAAGCGCGAAAGCGCAAACAGCGCGGAATTAGAATTAGAATTAGAATTATTTATTCAGACTTAAGACTCAACAGTCTTTCTACCCATAGGCTGTGTACATAGTAGAAACAAATTAAAAAATGTGACGTGAGGCAGAGCGACAGCGCAAGTACCTGCCTTTACAAGATTTTTCAAAATCACCTTAAATTTGTTCTGGTTTGCTGTTCGCACAAGCCAGACGTGCGTCTGTACAGCTCCCACAATTTTTGAGATTTTCTACCATTTACTCTAAAGATTCTATTAAAAGTGATAATCAAACACATACCGGAGGTATTGTATTAGTGTGTAGAAGTGAAGAATCTCATGTAAAGTTGTGGGAACAGAAAAAATAGAGGAAAAATAAATGGACATAAGCCTGGAACGATCGTCGATGGAATGCGCACGCTCGTGTAGCCGGTTGAGTAAATCTCTGCATGAGGGAGTGCTGTAAAGGAACCATCTTCTCTGCAGCTCTCGACTCTTGCCGCACTGGCCCTTCTCTGCAGCTGGTGCCGTGCACGAGCATCAACGAATTCAGATCGATTTCCTCAGCAGCGGTTGAGCAGATTTAAATCAAACGTAGCTAAAATTTTAAAAACAAAAACAAACGCGTCGATCTACCTACTCTGACTCGTGACAGTTGTAAACATTTTAGCTGTCACGAAGTCAACAAGCTCTAGTGTGGGCAATAATAGCAAATGTGTTGTGTGCGATGAACCATGCGTACAGCCATTGAATATATGCCCAAAATGCACAATGCCCTGCCATTCTCGATGTGCAGGGAAAAGATTAAATAACCCATGTGATCTATGTCGTAATACGAGACAGCCGACACAGCAGTCCCTACAGCTTTCAATGCAAAAGAAACCGGCAACGGCTACTACGGCGAGTATAGTGAGGAGCACGCAATCTCGGCTCTCTCATGTGCAACGCGTTGTGCCGAAAAAAACAAACGTGGCAAATGACCCCAAGGGCACTTCAACTCCTACGAAAGAGTCCTCACTGCGGAATAGCAAACCTGTCCCGTCTTCTTCTTTTTCTGCCTCTGTTTCTGCCTCGGTCTCTGTTTCAGTTTCGGCTTCGATCATCGACGCAGCATCTGAATCAGCGACGACAATTTACAATCAGAGGTCGCTGGCAGATACAGAGGTACAAGCGCAGAGTCAGACAGGGTTCTTGCAAACTCAAGCAAGCAAGGAGGATGAATTTTCAGTCAGTCGGGTTGCAGTGCTCCAGGCGTCCTCATGGCAATTGGACTACACCAGCGAAAACGCCAAGCCTCTACCTCAGACAAAAACTCCAGGAAAAATTGAAGATCACATAGCGAATCTGACAGGGGTAACCAATGTGTTGATTCCTGTCAGCACTTTGGAATTTTTGTTTCAACGCTTTAAAGCACTCGAGAGGAAGCTTGATGACTTAAAATCATTAACATCGCTTGATTCTCGGCATTCCTCGACGTCTGCTGTCTCCACTGCGCCGACAGAGACCATCACTGTGGACAGTGGAGAACTGGCATCGAGGATTTCTGCACTTAAAGAGACAATTACGAACCAGAATAACATCATCAATAACGTCAACAATAAATGCAAGCTGCTTCTCGAGGACAATGCGTTGTTAAAAGATTCGCTGGACAAAATGCAAAGTGCTGCGAATTCTCGGTGCATGCGCGATGAACCACCACAGAATAGCGATCGTAACACCTCGAATGACGGAAGTGCATCGGGCGTGAGCAACTACATTAGAAAATGCGTTCAATACTGTGAGCCAACCGATTTATCTGACAGAAGCAAGAAATGTACACCATCAAAAGAGATAAACAGTGTTGATTATTCGCGAGAGTTAATTATCTCTAATATATTCTAAGGCTTTGAAAAGCAAAATTTAGTTGTTTTACATGCAATCCTCTCTACCATTCTTCCAACCATTGAGAAAGATGACATTATTTCAACACGCTTGCTTCGGTCAGATAAACAAATCTTGGCAGGATTGCTAAAGACTAACTCTGTAAAACGTCGTTGTCCGTGGGTAGTTCGGCTCTCCGATCGTGAAATTGTTAAGGAGATTATGCCTGCTAAACATAAATTTACGCGTCTCAGCAAGAGAGATGTCAATGTCTCTGGGCTTGATCAGGAAATAACTAAAAATATAAGTAACGGGAAAATCTTTATTAACGAAATGCTAAGTAAAGATAAGTTTGCCCAATATAAAAGCTTAAAACCAGTTGCACGAGGTTTGCAATTTAAATATTTTTGGCATAGAGGACGTCGTTTCCTGGCCAAGCTGCGAGATGGAGAGACATCGCAACTGATTGTGACCGCCGCGGTTTACGGTCATATCTACCGGGACTACAAGGCTTCAGGATCCGATAAGTAAAAATAAAAATTCTGCAGTAGTAAGATTATCCGTCAGTAAAGCCGACGCATACGCATCACCCGAAGCGAACAATGAAGCTGCTCCGTGACTAGATAGCCATATCATGCGAGAGGTACGTTCTGTCGGACTTAGGGTAGGATTTTTAAACGCAAACTCATTGAAAAAACATATAACGGCTTTTTGACAATTCCTACTCTCTCACCCCTCATATCATCTGTTTGGCATTGCTGAATCGCGTCTCGGGCCTAGCATTGCTGATGATTGTGTTCATATTGATAGTTATTCTTTGATCAGACAGGATAGGAACACGCAGGGTGGAGGAGTCCTGCTGTACGTAAGCAACATGGGTAAAGCAACAATTTTGTGTACATCGGCAACTTCATTGGTCGAAGGAAAGCCGAAAGTTCCTGAGTACATAATGTGTAGTATGCTGCGAGGCTCGTCGCCCCCCATGTTTGTCGCAGTTATTTATAGACCCCCGGATGCCGAGCTTATTGATTCTGATCTTGCTGAAGTTACTTACCAGTTCCTCAGAGGCACACCCTAGGGAAGTTTACATATCGTAATTTCAAGGCCATACGACAAGAAGAACTTCTGGCTCGCTTAAATGAATGCGATTGGTCACCTCTTGTCTGCACAGATGCATAAATTGATTTCCATTTACAGCATCTAAACAAGAATATCATAATGGCTTTAGATAAAGTAGCCCCAGTCAAAGAATTCCGGCCCCCCGAAAAAAATCAATCACCGTTGGTTGACGCGGAACTTGAAGAGTTGTACAATAAACGCGATGCTTCACGTCGGAGATATCTTAGAACTCGTAATCACGAACACCGGAAAGAATGTCAATCGCTTGCGTTTTAAGCCGAACAACGCTCGAAAGAAGCGCATGACACATTCATGCAAAATAAAATATTCGAGGCACTTGGCAGCGGGAAAGATATCTGGAATGAATTAAGAAGTTTTGGTCTTCTACCGCAAAGTCGGGCTCGCGAAGAACTCCACGGGTTTTCCCCAGAAGAATTAAACTCACGTTTTGCACGTATCTCGGTCTCGGCCAAAGAATGCGAAGAGGATTTAAACGAAATTATAACGTCAGCTAGTGATGAAAGGCTTTACTTTCAGTAAAATTATTTTTCCGGACGTGGTCTTAGCTGTTGCACATTTCTCCTCGCAGGTGAAGGGTGAGGACGGGATACCGCAAAATCTTATAGCTCAAGCTCTTCCAGTCAGCGGCCAACATCTGGTCAACATTTACAATGCTTCTCTTTTAAAGGGAATTTTTCCCGATTCGTGGAAAAAAGCTCATCTGATGCCTTTAAAAAAGACAGCCATTCCTGCTGCTGTGACGGATTTTCGTCCCATCGCCCTTTTGAGCTTTCTTTCTAAAGTACTCGAAAAGATTGTGCACTTCAATCTGGTTTCCGACCGCGGCATAGTACAGAAACCGCTCTATTAAAATTAACCGAAGACATACGATCTGGCATAGATAGCCAAAAGCTGATGCTTACCATCCTTCTAGTGTTCGATTTCAGTAAAGTATTTGATACTATATCGCCATCAAAATTATTGCAAAAACTGATCAGGATAGGGTTCTCCAAGGGAGTAATACTGTGGATAAAGTCGTATAGTACAGGTCGTAATCAAAAAGCGGTTACGAAATTAAATCGTGATTCAGGTTGGCTCGCAACCAATTAGGTTACCAATTATTATCATAGGCCAACTCGTGTATCTCACTTGGTTATTTCAGAAATGTCAGGATAGAATCTCAAGTAAAACGGACTGTAGGGAGCTAGCAATTCCACCATCGCGTACTGACACAGGGCTAAAATCATTACGGTCACAAGGTCCGCGTCTTTGGAAATCGATCCTGCGAAATATTAGGTGTCTTCCATCGGTAAGCAGCTTCAAAGTAGCGATCAAGAAGTATTTACTGCAGAGGTTATGCGACGTCGATTGTATTTGTAATACTGCTGATAGGCGTAGAATTTGACGTTACTGCTGTTTAATAGAGTATAATCTAATAATAGCTTTGTAATTATAAATAGAAATTCGACTACTGTGCAATAAAACATAACAATCAGACCTAAAGAGATTAATATTGGGACTCGGCAGATGCCATGACTTTGTAATGATTGCACTGCGATAAATCAAAATGGTTCTGTAGCAAATAATTATTAAATACTATATCATCCTAGGGTGGGTTTTCCGATAGGATTTATCCCATGTAGTTTGCCTATTTGGTTTTCCCCACCTGACAGGCACAGGCCTGGACAAATGCGGGATGATAGTAAAAATGTACCTTTTTTCTAATAATACATACATACATACATACGTACATATGTATGTATGTACGTATGTACGTACGTATGTATCTATGTATGTATGTATGTATGTATGTATGTATGTATGTATGTACGTATGTACGTATGTAGGTATGTAGGTATGTACGTATGTATGTATGTATGTATGTATGTACGTATGTACGTATGTAGGTATGTAGGTATGTACGTATGTACGTATGTATGTATGTATGTATGTATGTAGGTATGTACGTATGTAGGTATGTAGGTATGTACGTATGTATGTATGTATGTATGTTTCGACAAGGATAATTCAAGGAGTTAGTTAGAACACTAACATTTATTACAATATAAAAAAATAAGAAAATATATGTGTTTAATTAAGGTACAAAAAAAAACGTTGAGCGCCAGCTGGGTCGCTCCCAGCAA
>JAWWEQ010049810.1:0-12756 GCA_035583055.1 Torymus tubicola
CACACTTTTCCTACACAATATAGTAATTTTTTTTATAGATTATTTTAGTATTTATTATACTATTTTTCTCCGTGTAATTTCCCCCAAAAAGCTTGTGTAGAGTGTGTGCGTGTAGAGAAAATCTGTGTAGAGTATGCCCGTGTAGAATAACATCCCTGTATAGAGTGTGAATGTGTAGAGTACAGGCGGTGCCACCCTCTTGTCTTACCGAAAAATTGCCATGTAAAAATGACTAATATCAATAATTTTTTTCTCAAAAAATAAGTCGGCAACCTATATTTAAAAAAATAGAGAAAAATTCTTTAGAGTTTAAAGAATACGCTAAAAGTTTGTTGCTTTCGAAACCCACTTTTTGATATTTTTATTGTTTTACTCAGTACGTCACAGATAGATTGTTACTAACTCATTTTACCTATTTGGCGGAAATTAAACAACCATCGCTCGTCAGTCTCGAATTTTTTCTATTACTAATTTATCACATTATCAACCTCTTCTTATAATTCTTTTTATTACATAAATTTTAAAAAATCGCTACCCATCTCTTCTCTATCAAACCCTCTTCTGGCCTAAACGCAATATGGGAACACCGGCAACCCGCAAAATTGACTCTATACGCACTCTTCGATCGCGTATATTCTCGGAGGTTCGACGGGCGGTTAATGGCGGCTGCCGCCAATGCAAATATTATTGCAAGAGACGCGCGCGGCGTCAATCTTTGTTCGGCGTCGTCTTGCGAGCGACGCTTGCGAACACTCATTGTTTTAGAGGCTCACAATATTGTCACCTTAGAATTTTAATTGTGTTTAGGAGTATTTTTTGTTTTTACGGGATGTTTTTTAAAAAGTGTCTTAAGGTTTTGTATAAAGCGTTAAAAAAAAGAAAAAATACAATTAAATTTATGAAAAGCGGCGAATTACAACGCACGTAACAAGTATTTTAGACTTCACAACATCTTGTCATCAATTTTTTAAAGAGAGAAGTACGAAATTTAAGGGCTGTAAAGGGCGATTTTTAGAAAGTTAAATTTGTTATGATTTTATTCGTGATTTCATTGATGGGAGTTATGGGTTGCTAGATTACAAAAACAAAAGTGTCGCGCGCTTACAGATGACTATTACAAAATTTTCACGATTGCTGTTGTTTATATGCGGATAAGTAAAAAAATAGTGTGTGGTGTTTTTAAACTACTTAATTATTAAGTTAAGAAACTCGGTAGAAATTTTAAACATGTTCTAGCTGTAAATTATATCTAATTTTCAGAAGATCGTTAACTTTAAGTTAGAAATTAGCTTTAAATGCCGGTAGAAGCGTCGCGTTTTTAGCCAGAAATCTGGTTAAATTATGCTTAATTTCTCACTGGCAAAACGATAAGTTTATAATTAACATACATTTTTTTTAAGCATGGTTAATTATACATACGTTAGTAAATGAGGTAGAAGCTAGACGCCGAAACGCACCGTCTGCGTGGTCTAGAAGTTCAGAGTAATCAGTGATGATGTCTAGGTTGTGTGTTCTGTAGTTTTTGCCTCTGGATGTTGAAAATCCTCGAATCCTCCTGGTTCTGGTATTCGACATGCATTCCGACATTGCGATGTAGACAAACTGACTCCCTCCGTAGTCGTCGCCGCAGACACCAGCCACAGCCAGCTTCTCTTCTGGTTCAGTATATTCTTTCCCACTCTTGAGTAATTGCCGTTTGCTAGTAAGTCATATAGATCGGAATCGATCTCCACTCAATGCGTCAAATCTTCTCACGCAAAATAGTAAAAGTGGCACACCACTGCTCATGACTTATACCTGTGCGCGCACGCACTATGCGTGTTAGTAGGCGTGTACAAGGAAAGGTTAAATGTCTGACGAATGAGGTGTATACATTTCGCAGGGATCTTTGAAGTATAGGAGTGGAGAGAGGGGGTGAGGAGAATTTTCGTTAATGTATAGTGGTTTTCTATTAGTTTAACTTTGCAAAAAGTGAGAATTTCTTTTAACTGGATAAAAAAAAAGTTTAAAGCACACTGATAGAAGTATTCATTTATAGAAAGTTCCGTGACTTAATTGTTAAGCCACGGGGCTTTGAAATTCAGGCAAATTAATATTTCTTTACTATTAATCCGTGCGGATTAATAAGAGGAATCAATTTTTGCAAATCTACACGACTGTCAATTAGTTCAGCAAGAATTTCTGTGTTGCATATCATATTATATGGAAGGAATGGGAGAGGATATCATATAGGACCATGTTAAAAAACTATTATTTGTTAGGTCGTTACGTAAATAGGGTCAACACGATAGAAAACGAAATGTTAAGAAAAATCATAACGTACTCTTACAAAAAAAACTGCAGCTTGCAGTTTTATAACCTAACCTCTAATTCACGCGACTAACTACACTCGATCTTTACAAAAGAAATACATGAATTATTTAATCTTACCTTCAAAAATTTGTAATAACTCCAACAAATCCCATTTCTTTAGCAATTGCTTCATGTTGAATCACGGCAATGGTAAGACGCGCCGGTAGTAAACCACATGGCTTTTGCATTGCTGCGCCGGCTAAGTTGCGTTTCGCTGTTATCGACACAGACAAATTCCTCATACGCGATACTTACTATCTACTAAATAATATTCATTAACTGTTAAGGAATATGTATTTCGTATAAAATAATTGATGTATTTCATATAAAACACGTACGAATATACAGATAATAAATATTTTATAGTAGCACGAATATTTGCATTTAATCGAAATACACTATGTATTTCGATCCATAATATATCTATTTATAATATTTTTATTGCCGATATTGATATTACCCTCGCGTAGGGCGCTTGAATAAATCTAGTCCTCTCCTAAAAACGAGATAAGATGTTGTGAAACATTTAAAGAGGCAGTGCTATTGGTTAATGGTTCAATATCCTGTCTGAATATAGTGTCAAAATTCTAAATGTTCTCTGACATAAAATGAATATTTTGGTATAGAAATTAATTAAATATTTTATATGTGCATTTGAGAAAATCAACAAAATCATCATTAAGTTATTCAATATCCGAATTCATTTAAATTTTGTGTTTGATAATTTAATCACAAAATAAGTGTTGTTGCGATTTGGTTCCTAATCCCAAATTTAAAATTAAAATCTGTTATTTATAGTATATATAATATATTATGCTTTCTAAAAGATAATGTTATAATAAAAGTACTGTAATAAAGTCTAAAATATTTGTTAATTTTGTTCCTATGAAAAATTACAGTGACGCGCGCTCACGCCCATGGATTATAACTAGTTTTATCAAATTTATGAAAATCAAATAAGGTTTATAAGAATATTTGTGTAAAAAAGTTTTAATGTATCTAATTATAACATGTATATTGTCCCCATTGATCTTTTTAAAACAAGATTCGAAGTGAATAAATGAAATTAATTTATTTATTAAAATACATCATTTCCTCCGTAAGAAAAATTATTATCAGTATATGGGTAAATGTGTATGGGAAATGATTAATTTTAATAAGTCAATGGGAACAAATATACATGTTAATTAGATACATTGAGACTTTTCCACACAGAAATATTCTTTTTAAATTATTATTTGATTTTCATAAATTTTATAAAATTAGGAGCGCGAAATGTGCTATTAGTCTTCGCCGGCAATTTGAGATAGTAGTCTACGCGGGAAATTTGGGATGTACTTATAGTCTTCGTAGGGCGCGACGAAAAAACTTTAAAATATAAGAAAAAGGTCTTGTTACATACTTTTAACAGGACATCAATTGTTCTTATGAAAATATAACATGGGAGAATGAATCACGATTATGTATCAACAATTAACCAATATTAAACTCCAAATGAATTCGCTGCAAAGATGATTTAAAGTATATAAGAGTTTCGACTTAAGCTACAAGAATTGTTAAAAACCGGACAATCGTGTGCAATAAAGAGCATTTGAAAATCTTGAAAAAAGACAAATAGTATTTTTTCGGGGTACTACACTTCACGCTAACAATAATAACAGCAGCTATAAAACCGAACAATCAATACATATATTGCGTCATTCTACTATGTTTTTTCAATCGAATCTGAATTACGTATCAAGGGCTTATTGCCCGTCTACTTTTCAAAATAAAAAAAAAATAAATAAATATATCTTATTGACATAGAATAAAATATAAAAAAAATCTAACCATGCCAAAGTCTCAACTGACCCTCGACCTCACCAACACATACCTTCACTCACGTACTTTTCGCTGAAGGACGCATGCTTTCCGCCGGAATTCCACAGCCATTGTCTGTAAAGTTTGCCCTATAAACCAACGTTTGGGAAATCCCCACAGTGGCTTGGTATACAAAAGTACCAGTAACACCAGTAACGCGTTTAGGGTTCCTAACAAGCATCTTCCCTCTATCGCTTTCTCTGTCTCTCTCTCTCTCTCTCTCTCTCTCTCTCTCTCTCTCTCTCTCTCTCTCTCTCTCTCTCTCTCTCTACGAATGCCACTCCCGCAATCTATCTCTCTTATGTCTATAGCTATGTAGGGAAAAGTGGAGTGATTTTGCACACTAAATTTTAAATAATTTATTACTTTGTCTCCTTCTAGAAATCGATTTCATTAATTGTCTAATAAATATTTAGTTTCATCAATAATCGCCAACAACTAGATACTTTTCTTGGTCATTTCTATCTATCGATGAAACAATTTTTCCGGCCACATTCATCATTTAATAGAGAAAATAATAGAATAATAAGTTTTTTCATAAATTTACATTAGCTTATTTGTGAGTTTTTTTTAAGATATAAAAGTTAGCCTGTTTTTTAGGTAGAAAATGGCTAATAAGAGTTCACGTTTTGATTAGCTATCTTTTTTTAATATTTGGTTTTAAATACATGATTAAATTAGAGAGGAAATTTAGTAAAAAGATTTTGAGGTTACCTTATCCTCATTCAATAGAAAGTACGAGCGAAAAAATCGTTTCATCACTACCCAGAAATTAGCTAATTTTATTAGCTATTTATCATTTTTCTGTCTATTTTCGATAGAGACATTTTTAGTTTTATATACAAAAAATAATTCAGCAAATAGAAGCCAACTTTTGTATAAGTGAACTAAGCTTTTGTGTAAGTGCATAATTTTTTTTGGGATGATTATTTTGTTAATAAATATTTTTTCCTCCCGCCGGGCCGAAAGTACCACATTCCCGCCCAGCTCCGAAACGGGAATATGGCATTTTCGGCCTCGGTGGGAGGAAAAATAGTATACGCTCCTCGAGAGTAAAATCGGACAGCCCACATTTCGTGTTTGCCAGGCTCGCCTTCCGCTCGGGTGACAATTTACACGAGATATAGACTGTCCAAGTTTTTTCCTCCCACGTTGCGTAATATATTATGGTAATATATTATTATATATATACTATTAATTTCACATTAAGAAGGAACGCTTTTTATAACTTTATTCTTTAGCAGAGTCAAGTTTTACATAACTCGAGGTCAACTTGAATATCCATTTAACCTATTTTCACGGCTTACTGTATTTATTTATACATTTTATTAAGCAGAATTACAAATTTTCGAACAAATTATAATTTTGAAACTGACATGATATATTGAGTATTGACAATAAGCAAGATTGACGATTGATTTCATGCACAAGCGACCGATAGTAGCATAAAATATACTTCAACACTATATTTTATGGTATAGTCAATAATGAGTCCTTCTAAAAATCCGATTTCTCAGGTTGTTAACATAATTTGAAAAAATTTATTCTAGATAATAAATTATCTTAAATAGTAGTTTGAAGGTCACAGGTTAGCAAGTCATGTTCCCGTGTATACGTAGCACGATACGTTCTCAAGCTTCTTACCCTAACTTGCCTTCGGAGCACGACGGCGCTCCTTGATATAAAAAATATTGTGATAATCTGTGTTTATATATGGGCTTTTGTTCTGATATATGCTTATGTTGTTATATGGGCTTATGTTTTGATATTTCTAATAAAACAAAACTTGTTATTACTATAAATATTCGAAGTATTGCAATTTTCCACATGCGTGCTATCGCGCTCCAACCCCCCGGTGTCTATGTAAAAATTTTGTTTTTACATTATATACACGACCGTACTGCTCAGGAGAATCTTGTATTTTCATTGGAGTGAAAATTACAACACTTCAAGTACTTATAAAAACTGAATTTGTAATAATAATAAAATTATACATAGACCTAGTTATATAAGTCGTATCTGAAATTTCTGTGTCAAATTGAATTCTGTTAAATAATAAACGAAAATTGACTGTATAGGGTGTATTGAGACATTAAAAAATTGTTTTTATATATCTAATTCATCATGAATTCATTTTGTAGGTATGAAAATGTTAAATAGGAAAAAGTTTTTTTTAAATATTATCTTCAACTCTCGTATGTAACATTTTGGCGTGAAATCAAATCCTGTTAAATTATAACCGAAAATTGTCCATTTTATGTATATTTAGGCGTTTAACATCGTTTCTCTAGCAAATTAAAAATTTTTGTTTTAATATCATCTATAACTTTTATATTTAACATTTTTTTGTAAAGTCAAGTCCTGTAAAGTAATAACGAAAAAACGACTGTTTTTAATCTAGCTTTTAAGCGTTTTTTTCGCTATTTCATTGCCAAATTGTGTTCGTAGAAAAAATGTTTAATATAAGAAAGATGTATTTTTATTAGTTTTTTCACATTTTTAAGCTTTGGCGTTGTTTTAATTTCTCACCGATTTCGCTCAATATAGGATCATATGTTACTTGTAATTAGACGAACATATGATTCAAAGACCAGCGAGATCCGACAATTTTTCGATGAGATAATTGGGTTACTCGATTACATACATACGTACAGGCATGATACATTTTGAAAAATGTTTAAAATGAACTCATTTTGGGTGGAAAATGATTTTTATGTTGTACATTTTCGGAATTTGAAGTGTTACAATTTTGGCCCTGACGAAACTATGGAGCTCTCCCGAGAAGCGGTTGTGCCTAATGAAGTATTTTACATAGAGCAGAGGGTGGTGCAATGAGCAAACCAAGGAGTCAGGGTGGGCAACGAGATACGTAGAAGGACACAGTTCGGTTAGTTACGCATTTCCGTTAAGTCCATATTTTGTATTTAATTTGCTGCAATGCATTGTTTATTTTCTGATTTTTAGTATATGAGCTTGATTAAATACATGGTTTTTTACAATTCAGATTACTTTACTTTTTTGACAGATATGAATACAAATACAAAACAATATTTGGGCTTTTTAAATGAAAGGCACAAAGTAGCAACTGTGAATACATGTGTATTACGAGAAATTTTCATAATACCTATGGTAAAAATTATTATGAATTTGTCTATTTCTCTGCATAAAATGGACTTAAGAACTACCAATACTTATCTCATCAAAGCGAGCTATGGGCGGTGCTTTTCCTCTAAAACAATGTCCCCTCGGTGCCATTCTATACAAAGAAGTGTTTCGGATTGAGTACGTACATCCATCTCTATAAACAGATATGAAATAAAATTAATTTGTAAACTTTTTACAAAAAAATTTGTTATTTTAATAGTAGTGCTGCGAAAAACTACTATTTTTACTGTTTTGAATAATAATTTTTGTTAATAGTTTTTAGCAAATTTAACTGTTTGACATAGTAATTTTTATTATTTTTGCAACAATCATTAAAAGTACTACTCCAAATAAATAATTCACTGCAAAAATAACAAAAATTAATATTGAAAAAGTTAAATTTGCTATGAAAATCTTCTCTACGAGGTACAACAATAAGCAACCCGTGCGTCGAGTGTATCAGAGCATTACTATAAAGATAATAAATTTTTTTATAAAAAATTAAAATTTACAAAGAAATTTTTCTCTGTGGATGAATAGAGGTATAAAAGAAGCAAATGTGGTGGCGACAATCAACAGTGATTCTGATCGTATTCTGATAAAAAACGAGGCAAGCTTCGTAGGAGAACAATATATTCAAACAATTAATATATTCATTACCTGAATAAAACGTCAGGATTTCCGATGATCATCTACATAATGTTCGAAATCAAGGTTCTCCGGGTGTGTGCAAACGTCTCCCTACATTATACAGTGTAGGTCATGAAGTATCGTCTAGGAGGAAGCAACCTGAAAAATGACTAAAAATAGTTTAAAAATTAAGTATATGTATAAGTCTGTTGTGAAACATGTGCGTTTTATACGATCTGCGTAAAAATACTAAACTTACTTCAAAGTACCGACTTACAATCTATGTTTAATACATACGAGCATATTCTCCGTAAGTACAGCTGTAATATACACTTCACTTACAGCATCTTTGTAGTTCCAAGACCTTCATTACAGTGAAGTTTCCTATATTCCTCGTTCAGCGCTCGTAAATTCGTCTGCGCCGATTGCATCGTCGCTCCCGCGAAACTTCACGCCGATATATACAGCCGCACATTGCGTTTTACGCGTCTCAAAAATAACCATCGTCGCGCACAAAGACATCCGAAATCGGCGGCCCGGTAAAATTCAGCGAATGCTATACGGGTTATATATCTCATAAATGGCGAGTAGTGGGCGAGTGATCTACGAAGCGCGACGGCGCGAGACATCGTAAACGTGGATTTATCGGCGCTGTTTCTGATGGTGGGTTACGAAAGAAGGTTTGAGGGCGTATGGTTATACTGGGATGTTAGGTATAGGGTTGAAGATGCAATTTATGACGAATTGACCGACATCACTATATGAGCTATTCCATAATTTATTTCCCTTTTACGTTGACAAAAAATTTAAAAAATTTTGTTAAGAGCACACTCCCGGGATGAATTTTTTCTTGTTCTTTGGGATTTACTGAACATAGAAAAGAATAAGAACAAAATTAGACCGTCAAATCGAGCCTGTTCTTATGCTTTTCTACGTTCAGTAAGTCCCAAAGAACAAGAAAAAATTTATTTCAGGAGGGTGCTTTTACAAAATTTTTTTAATTTTTTCGTTAACGTATATAAAAGGAAAATAAATTGTGGAATAGCTCATATAATGGCTAGAAAATGCGAGATTTCGAAACTGTTAAGGTTCGTGTACTATACCCAATTATTAAGTATTGGGCTAGTTTGGCATTATCTTCTTTTCTAGTTTATACTTACAAGGGGACTATGAGACCTTAGAAGGTTAATTTTTAGGAAACTTTGCAGAAATATCCTACATCAATAATGAAAATACCCATGTTTCAGGATTTTTGTCGATGGTTCATCTTTGGTCAATGGTCGAAACTTACAGGGTCTGATATCTATATAATATATATTTAAAAAAATTAAGTTCCTTTTCAAATCAAATAACTTTCGAAATACTACGTTTATCATAATTTCAGTGTCACTAATATAAAGCTGAGATGAAATCTTTATGCCAAAAAAGAAGATTTAATGAAATTTTCACTTCGACTCGAGTTTAATGAATTTTATCACTCAAACGTACGAATTTTAAGTTACAAAACTCTAAAGATTAAAGTTAAAAAATAAAGGCTTGTGTGTGTGTATATATATATATATTAAAATTATGGCGGCATACAGCCAAACTGGATCTCTGCGCTGGATTATTCCGTATTCTACTATTTCGTTACATACACTTAAAATTTATTTAAGTTTATTTAAATCAGTTTTTTCTGACATGAGTATGTTTTTCTTCTTCTAATCTTTACATTCTTTTATATTTTTAATAGATGGGTAAAATTTGAAAGTTTTTGATGCTAAAAATCCTTTCAACTCTAGTCTTTTACTGTCTAATAGTAGTTTAACGCAATGGAATGACGCAGAATTGCAGGTACTGTTTTTGCTGATATTTTAATTTTGGTTTAGTTTCTAAATCCGTGTTTTTTATGAAAATAGCAGTAAATCTTAATATGAAAATGGTTTTGTCGAAAGTATTTATAGGAAACTAAGTATCTGTCACCAACAAATCGAACTTCGCGTTACGAATACTACGAGACATCAATACCCTTGTAATTTGAATTGAAAGCGCATACACACACGCACGAGTTGTATGACTCAGCCTCTCGAAGTCTCTCCGAGCGGGATCGATATCATTACGCACCTATACGTAAGAACCGGAGCCGCCATACACAAATTTCTATAAGCAATGAACTCATATTAAAATCTATATACTTTAAATATATACATTAAGTCTCTGTACGTTCGTCGCAACGATAATGAGTTAGTCTTTGTCGGGGTCCCAAACTGTAAAGACGTCTGAGAGACGAATCTCTTTCATTAATAAGGCACATTATTTTAATGTTCAAAAATGATTTAATCAATTTACAACCACACCTTATGTGAATTTAACGTCTGTATCGTGTGTGTTACTCTCATTCCTCTTGAATCAAGACGCAGAATACACTACTATAACTTAACTGGCGCTGCCGACAGGATATTGCGAGGTTGCTAAAATCTAGATTCTTCTCCAACTACAGGACGAAAATCACCAGGAAGGAAGCAACTGGTGTCTTAATCCTTCTGTCGCAGTATTCATACGTCTAGATTCGATCCCACTTTCGACCAGAGATTCACTAGGAATCATTAAAGTAAGCCCTTTATTTTCCCTCTAACCCCATCCTTGAGTACGATTGACTTTACGCAAAACGTATTATAAAGCAAAAAGCAAAATGGCAGAAGTTACATCAGAAGAGTTTAAAATTAGATTAGCTATATAGCGATCCCCATGTACGAAGGAGGTACTAAACTCTTGTCACGTTTTTTACAAACATGTGAAAAATTTGTCAATAATTTAGCAATAAATAGACCAATACAAGAATATGACTGCAGTTCGAACTATGGCTTTTACTCCACTGTTAAACGAATAAAAAGATCGTGGAACCTTTTACCAACAAGAATAACTATTCTCTCGTCAATTAATATGTTCAAATCTGCAGTGTTCTCACTTGTCGCCAGATTTTAATTTTAATTTTTAATTATAATTTCAAATTTAACCTTAATTTTAAGTTTCATGTAATTTTAATAATTTGCCATGTATCAAGGGTTTTTTGAGCCCGTTTAATAGTTTAAATAAATAAATAAATATATAAATGATGATGCGATAAATGTATCATTTTTCACTTTAATTAAATTCCGTATTTGTGGCGAAGCGTTATTTTCATTAACAGATATAGAGATCCCAGTTCCGAGGAATTATTATTTAGTAAACTTAGTAGTTGCTGCCAATTGTCAAATCAATCATATGAAAAATATGCCGACGAAATTAAATATCGTTTAAATAAGCTGAAGGAACATTTGCAATTGAATACACAAGATGAAAATGAAAAAACTATAAAGAACAGATTTTATGAAAATATTGCAAAAAATACATTCATTAATGGTGTTAAAGAACCCTGCCATTCACATTTAGTACATTTCGAATTAGACCATATTGAAGCGTATTTAACAAAATGCCGCAAACTCGATAATCACGAGCAACAAGCAGCTTTGCTCAATTTTGCAAGACAACGCGAAAGTAAACCTAAACAAAACGTTTTTGGTATAGTGAACACTACTAAGAATATATAAATACATTTGCCATAACTTATAATTCAAGAAATATTAATCCTTGTAATACACCCGCAACATCGAGAAACGGAAATCCATTTTTGTATCGACTGCGACCAGCTGTTGTACAAGCAACGCCCAATTTTTATCTGGTAAAGTTTGGCAATAACAGTTTTGGACGAAATAATAATACTAATAATACTACTAAGAACCCACCTCGTGTGTAAAATTTCCAACCAACGCCAATGTCAACAAACACAAGAAATCTAAGTAGACCCGGTGGCAACTAAGCCGATAGATCAAATATTTCAAGACCACAAAATAATTTTACACCAAGAGTAATTAAATAACTTCTTTAAAAGTACTGGACCTGCAAATTTCATTTCCGAGTAATTACATTGTTAACAAGAGCAAGAAGAAGAAACAAACTATCAAAATGAATTTTCTTTAGTAAATGAAGAAGATATTAATTTCGAAAACGCTGAAATCATCGACAGTATAATAACCTCGGAGATTCAAAACAACTGGAAATTTTACCTTTTGTTATCAAGGATCATCGACGAAGTTTCAGACCCTTAGTACCAGTAGAAACATCTCAACTATCTAAAATTCATTTCCACACATCTCTCGATTCAATTACGATATCACTGCTGCCAATACTAGCTGGGCTAATTTATAAAATATACAAATAAAAGTTTAAAACACGCCAACCTACACAACAATCAACCAATGACGAGGACGTCATTCAACTTAGATAGGGAGGAGTTATATGACTCAGCCTCTCGAAGCATCTCCGAGCAGGATCGACATCACTTCGTACCTATACGCAAGAACTGGAATCGCCATACACAAATTTCTATAAGCAATGAACTCATATTATAATCTATCTACTTTAAATGTATGCATTAAGCCTTCGTGCATTCGTTGCAACGATAACGAGTTATTCTTTGTCGGGGTTCCAAACTGCAAAAACGTCTGAGAGACGAATCTTTTTCATTAATAAAGTCACATTATTTTAATGTTTAAAAATGATTTAATCAGTTTACAACCACACCTCGTGTAAATGTGACGTGTATTTCGTGCCTGAGTTACTCTCAATCCCCTTGAACCGAGACGCAGAATACACTACTACTTAACTCACGTGCATACACGGAGAGAAACAATATAATAAATATAAATATAATTTGTAATAAAAATTACTATATTGTATAGGAAAAGTGTG
>JAWWEQ010049811.1:0-12755 GCA_035583055.1 Torymus tubicola
TTTTGTATTTAACATTTTTTTGCAGGAGTTCATCCCGAAGAGTTACTGGAGGGTTCGGGTCTTTTTGGGACACCCTGAATAATTAAAATAATTTTCGTCCACATGGGTGTAAAGTACATACGTTCTATAAGATTTTGTGGGAGTATGGTGAGCTGTTCCACCTCTTAAACGTCAAGTAGTAACTTTATGCTCGCGGCTGATTATTTTAGAAGTTACAATGTGGGCGTAAAATGTAATTTCACACGCAAGATACAAAAAATTGTATTACATTAGTCAAGTCAATTGATATGGGTTCTTGACTGCAATTTGTAAGAATTTTGATTTTAACATTTCTTGAGATGTAATTTGTGTAGAAGAATGAACAAATTTGAATACCTTTTCGAGAACAGTCATACAGTTGTTTTGGGGAGTAGTTTGCATTACTTGATTATCGATGATTGATTTCACAACATTCGTTTGTTTGATTAACATTGAACAACTTGAATGTATATAATTATTATACATGGATAAATTATACAGAAGTAACGTCTATACTTGACTTATGTTATACTTTCGTAGAAAGTTTTATAATAACAGTATTATTATTTTTTTTAACTTTTTAAAAGTTTGTTAGTGAGATTTCATAACTTTTTACGGGTTAAAGTACATAAAAGCATTTTGAAAGTTTTTAATAATATTATTAACAATAGGGGGATGCTTTATTATTGTTGTATAAGTGTATTGCCATATATTACAACTAACAAAACTTATGATGTCCTTATTGCGTTAGCTCGAATTTGAGCAGAGACAAACCGCGAAAATAATCGGAGAGTACAGCTGATCGAGTGTTTGAATCTTGCTCTGCGTGCTTGACAAGGCGATGTCATAACGCTCCAAACGCCTCGATCTACAGCAGTGCGATCTCAAACAGTTCGAGTGCTCGTGCTCCGCGGACACTCGGAGTGGGGGCTGATAGGATACTTTTCTCGTACCCGCATAGTTCAGAGATACTGCGAAATGTGCTAGAGCATTATAGTTCCATCAACACTTTCGATAAATATCATAACACGCTCGATAATAGAATTCTTTCAGCTCTGAATAATTTCGAATTAGATATGCATGTGTTTACTCGCGCTCGTCTAGTCAGAATTTTTTTTCCGTGCAGAATGGTAGGCATGACAAAGACGGCGAGGAAACGAAGTCAGAAGAGATGATACGCTTCCTGGTAACGAATGGCTTGGAGTTCCGGGTTTCAAGGGAAATCGTCTCGCTATTAACGAAATTATATATCTTAATACATATAATTATGTGTGTATGCGTGCGTCCGTTCGTGCGCGTGTGTGTATGTGTGTGTAATATGTATGAAATCAATAGATAATTAAGAAAAGAGTCTTTGCGATTCTCATATATTCATGTGCTTTCAGCCATGATAATGTTGTCTTTTTCAGATTTTAGATGGAATTTTATTTTGATTCCATACCCCTAGTTGAATGATTTATATTTATACTATCAACACATCACAGACCTCCGTCGTCGATTAGCATGACTGCAAGGTAGCATAAAGAGGGAGACGTTAAATAACATAAATGAAAAAAAAAATTCAACATAATATTTAAAAAAAGTTACTCAATAATAAATGGATTTAATTAATAAAAGAGCTAAACAAAAGGCAAGTTACTTCTTTTCTATTTATCTACGGCGACAAGACGTAAAAATATAAAGTTTATTTAATTATCTATCTGTTTGATGCAAAAAACTAAACATATTTATAAAACTTTATAAAATTAGTGAAAAATTATTTTTTGGCATTGAATAAATACTTATTCGAATGAGCTTCATATTTTCAAATCTTTCTGCCATAGCTTAACAAAAAACAAGGAATTTGCCTTCTGTTTTATGAAAATCTATTAACTGCATAAGGATAAGTTGTATTTACGGTATATATACGTTTTTATAATCTTATACTACTTTAAAATATTATTTAGTTTTGGCAAAAAATGTCATTATTAATATTTATCAATTTATTTTATAGCTATCTGGTGCTCTCTCTCTTCTAACAATAAGTCTTGTGCCGCTTTGCATTGCTGCGCTAGTGTATACTTTAGAGTACACCCTCAGTAGTAGGTGTAGCAACGACAGGACCTGCAGTTTTTGTAGGTTCGAAACAACCAGAGCTATAGTGAGATAAGCTCGTAAAAAATCCCAATTTCGAAAGCTCAGTAAAGTAGTGTCAGTTGTTCCTAGAATTGAACGCAGTGCTGTTTGGATAAACGAACACTTCGCGGGGTCGAAGTCTGAAATTTTCGATTATTAGGCAAATTTGAATATATTTTTTTGTAAAAACACAAGACACGTAGGTAAATCTCAATATCGATTATCATAGACTGATTTTTTAGGAGATCTACTTCATTTAAAAATTTACTTTCGTAGATTTTATTTTTTTAAGTTAATCTGTAAGGGTGTTTTTACCCTTTAAATAGCCGAATTAGTACGTATAAAAAATACACATCTGATATTTTTGACGTGCTATAACACATTACAATATCAATAAAATTAATTTTCATTGGAAATTTAAACAAAGTTAAACTTGAGAAGGACATTCAATGCTTCTTTATTGTTAAAATAGTAAATATAAACATGATTCTTGTATTTATTTTTATACATGAAATATCTCAAAATGTAGATATAGTATCCTAATCCTAAACTTTGAATCGCGAAACAGTTTTACCTACAACAAATCCGCGATAATACCTTGAGTAGTTCATCATTTTTAAAAGACTTTTTAAAAGACTGGAATATAAAAAAAATTGTAATTGAAAAAAGAGCATAATGGAATCAAATAATAAGAAAAATTAACCGATGGATAACATTTTTAAACGAAGGTATTGGAGCAGAACAAGCTTTGGCAAAATAGAAATGAAAATATACGTAATTAGTTCACATAACAGTTGTGTGTCAATCGCAAAGATAGCATCATGACTATATTCGAGTTAAAATATCGAGAAACATGTAACAGCAAATATTATGAAAAGTAAACCATATAGGTGCATTATTTATTACCTTGAATTAAATTAGTATTTGTTAATTCAAAAAAGTTTGCTTTCATCAATTGTATTTTGTGACTTTCAGCACCAATTAATCGAGCATGTACTGAAGTCGGACTATAAATATTCTGCTTCTCGTAAGGCTTTGCATCTGAAAAGAAAATAACATAAATATTATACCATGTTGCACAAAGAATTTACAATGCACTTAAAGAGGTACAAAAATTAATAAATAAAAATTCAACAAAATTTTAAAAAGCACATGACATAAGACTATCACAGATTGCGTTGTTAGATCCAAGCCCTATGAAAAACAACGCAAATGCCTGATTACATAATTTAGAGTATAGGATTATGAAGATATGAAGTACAGGCATACAAAGAAATAAATAAAATACTTTAATATAAAAAAATTAAATGTGTATTAATTAATTTCATTAAAGTAGTAGTCTGATAACTTGCACGTTTTTGAGGCTTTTTTCGTAATTTTTTTTTCTAGGGAAATATATGCAAAAAAATTTTGTTTAATTTTTTGTTATAGTTTTTTAATTCTAAAGTGAGCGTTTAAAAGGAAGGTCAATGACAGACTCAAGTAATTACCCCGATAATAAAAATCAAAAAGATTATTGTTCTATATACTTATCATTCTCGTTGGAATTAGGATTAAACAATTTTGTTGAAAAATAATACAATTCGCTAGCCTTCAAAAAGGTGCCATTTTTTAAGTGGAAATCGGGCTGCAAAATAGAAACTTAAGGACAAAACAAAAAGATCCTAATCTCTCTATAAGCTATTGAAGTGTACAATAACATATCCAAATTTACCAGTGGCTTGATCATGGAGAGAATTTTAGATGAGAAGACTTCCTAGCTGGTTCGTCTGTTTGACGAAACGAATAATGATACGTTTAATGAGATTTCGTTGACTCAGAGAAAGAAGACACTATCTCGGGCGAGCGCGTAAGACAGGGCTAACTCAGACGAGCGCGTAAAACAGTACTAACTCGGGCGACCGCGTAAGACAGTGCTAACTGGGACGAGCGCGTGAAATAGTACTAAGTCGGGCGAGCGCGTAAGAAAGGGCTAACTCGGGCGCCTGCTTTTAGATTTTTGCGGTTGCCTGTACTAATATTATTTCGCAGACAAATTTCGTACAAATCAACTTCTAGTGAAAATCAGAGAATACCCAGCGGGTTTTTGATCAGCTCAACTTGATTTTGGAGTCTACTTTTCTGTACAACAATAAGTTCATGAAAAGGAGACATTTTTCACGTTAATAATTAGCTAAATCTGAGGATTTCCGGAGTGTAAGCTTTCGCTTAAAAACAGAGACTTAGGATATTAATATAATGATTAAATACAAACATTTGGTTTTTTATTAAAACATCTTATTAGGATTAATTTTGATGAAACACTGTTATCAGATCATTAAAATCATCGTAAAAGCCGCCTTTAAAAAAGTGTATTAGTGTATATAGTTATTTAAAAACTATTATATATTAATAATATTACAAATGATATAACAGGAGCAGGGTTCGAAAAATAGTTAATTCCCCATTAAGAATTAACACTTAATTTTATAATTTTCAATTAAAGACTCATTTAATTAAGAATTCATTTTTAATATTTAATTATAGCCCATTTAATTAAGAATTAACTTTTTAATCTTTAATTAAACACTCAATTAAGAATTAATTTTTAATCATTAATTCTACGCACGTTAAATTAAAGATTAACTTTTAATCTTTAATTCTACGCACGTTTAATTAAATATTAACTTTTAATCTTTTATTCTACGCACGTTTAATTAAAGATTAACTATTAATCTTTAATTAAAGGCTCGTTTAATTATGAATTAAGTATTTAATAATAATTATAGGTGAATACAGAAGAATTCATTTGGAAAATTTAATTATACGACGTACAATTAGAATCTCGGTTAATTCTACAACGTATAATTAACTTCCATGTTAATTCTACGATTCATAACTAATTAAACCTTTCTTAGCTATTTCTATGCATTTGAGAATCCATTTCATTTAATCTCAGGGTACTTAGGGGTTTTTCAACCCGCTAAGCACATTTTTGACGATTATTTCGGCGTACGACTAAACCTTCATGCCCAGGGGACGATTTTCTCGCAAATCATAGAGCGTAGCGCTAATTAGAGTGTACCTGCGGGGTGTTGGGACAGCTGAGAATGTTTTTGAGGAATATTTAGGCATACGATAAAACCCTCATGCCCAGGAGACGATTTCCACGCAAATCATAGTCCGTAGTGCTAATTTGAATATACCTGGGGGGTTTTGGGACCCGCTCAGAATGTTTTTCCAGGAATATTTCGGTACACGACGAGACGCCGATGCCCAGGACATGATTTCCTCGCTAATCATAGCGCGTAGCGCTAATTTGAATGTATCGGGGGGGGGGGTGTCTCGCTGGGCGCGTTTTTGAGGTCTGTTTCGATGTAGGACGAGACGCAGATGTCCAAAAGGTGATTTGCAAATTTTATCGTATATCTGGGGCTTTTTCGACCCGCTGAACACGTTTTTAATGACTGTTTCGGTGTACATCGAAAAAGTCTTCAAAAACGCGCTCAGCGGGACCCAAAACCCCCCAGGTACATTCAAATAAGTGCTACGCACTATGATTTGCGTGGAAATCGTCTGGTGGGCATCGGCGTCTCGTCGTATACTGAAATATTTCTGAAAAACATTCTGAGCGGATCCCAAAACCCCCCAGGTATATTCAAATTAGCGCAACACGCTAGGATTTGCGAGGAAATCGTCTCCTGGGCATCGGCGTCTCGTCGTACATGGAAACAGTTCTAAAAAACGAGCTCAGCGAGACCCGAAACGCCCCAGATACATTCAAATAAGCGCTACGCGCTATGATTTCCGTCGAAATCGTCTCCTGGACATAAGGGTTTAGTCCTACGCCGAAATATTCCTCAAAAACATTCTCAGCTGGTCCCAAAACGGCGCAGGTACACTCAA
This sequence comes from Torymus tubicola, assembly GCA_035583055.1. Taxonomy (NCBI): domain Eukaryota; kingdom Metazoa; phylum Arthropoda; class Insecta; order Hymenoptera; family Torymidae; genus Torymus; species Torymus tubicola. The sequence goes on from JAWWEQ010049811.1 coordinate 6,019, forward strand.
ATTAGCGCTACGCTCTATGATTTGCGAGGAAATCGTTCCCTGGGCATGAAGGTTTAGTTGTACGCCGAAATAATCGTCAAAAATGTGCGCAGCGGGTCGAAAAACCCCCTAGGTACCCTGAAATTAAATGAAATTGATGCTCAAATACATCGAAATAGCTAAGAAAGGATTAATTAATTAGTTATGAATCGTAGAATTAACATGGAATTATACGTTCTATAATTAACGGAGAATTTAATTGTACGTCGTCTAATCAAATTTTCCAATGAATTCTTCTGTATTTACCTATAATTATTATTTAATAGTTAATTCTTAATTAAACGAGCCTTTAATTAAAGATTAATAGTTACTCTTGAATTAAACAATCGTTATAATTAAAGGTTTTTAATCTTTAAGTAAACGTGCGTAGAATTAAAGATTAAAAGTTAATCTTTAATTAGACGTGCGTAGAATTAAAAATTAATAGTTAATTCTGAATTAAACGATGGTTATAATTAAAGATTGTTAATCTTTAATTAAACGTGCGTAGAATTAAAGATTAAAAGTTAATCCTTAATTAAACGTGCGTAGAATTAAAGATTCAAAGTTAATCCTCAATTAAACGTGCGTAGAATTAAAGATTCAAAGTTAATCCTTAATTAAGTGAGGTTTAATTAAAGATTAAAAAGTTAATTCTTAATTAAATGGGCCTATAAAATTTAATTATTAATCACATGATCCTGTAATTAAGATATAAAAGATTAAGTGTTAATTAAATCAAATTTTAATTAATTATTTCGAACCCTGAACAGAAGTAATTTATAGATTAGGAAGCTACAGTTCCTCAGGTTATTTCTCACGTTGTATTGTCATACAATAAGTTACGACAATTCAAGCAAATTAAAATTAATATACGAAATTTTATAATAAATGTTTTGAGCCATGTAGTTATAAATTCAAAATGAAATTTATTATGAAATGACCACACTGCCAAATTTAGAATTTAAGAAGCAGTTCTCAGTTCTCAGTTAATTATTTATAGTGAAGAAAGATGAAACCGTTATTGCAAAACAAATTATGTGAATAGATAAAATTTAATTTAATTACGAATTTGTTGAAATAAATTACACATGGAACTTATATATTAATAACATATATACAATTCGTATGTGTGCGCATATATATATATATATATAATCAACTCTAATAAACGGTACATGATTATTTATATTAATAAATGCTAATAAACTATATTTTATACTGTCACACTTTGGTGGGGATCAGGGCAAAGCGGCGGTTCATGGGAGGGAGAGATCAGAGGTGCTCAAATAACACTACACTCGCAACTCAAAACAACTTTTACACACACAATAATCTTTATTGAACAAATTTAACTATTAAATAAAAAAAAGGTACAATAACCCGGGCGCCAGGTGCGTGCGTCACTCGCACCGAAACGATTACTGGCCGGCTAGCTTTCAGACGGGAGCAAGAAACTACTACTCTAATGCTACAGCTCTAGCACTGGCTGTAACTCTCGCGAGTTCGAAAATGTCTAACCGCGACTGCCGACGACACGCGCACACACGCACGAAACTCTACCACCCGGGGGATTACCAAAGGAGGTACACAAACCTTGGCCAGATGATAAGGATGCTGCTGCTGCTTGGCTCACTCGTCCACTCGTTTCTCTCTCTCTCTCTCTCGGACTGCCACACACGAGTTACGCGGGACTAGCACTCGCGGCACGGCGGATGGCGAGCGAATGCCGGCCAAAAAGCCGGCTACGGCTGTGCATGTGCTCCTGCACGCCGTGTTTCGCCGATCGGCCGCCTTCTTCACTGCGGCGCGCGCGAGCCTCTCCTCTGTAGGCTCGAGCTTGATATCGGCCAGCCGAATCGGCGCTGTCGTGGCTGTGCTTTTTTCTCTCTCTCTCCCCTGCCCTCTCTCTCTGCCTCTTCGGGTGTCGGCTGCTGCTTGATCGGCGTAGGGAGCCGGAGACATCGTGCTCTCCTCACCAGCTGATTCTTGAACGCTCTAGCTCCAGCTATTTCGTCCTCTTCAGCTATGGCCAAGGCGTTGTAGGGGAAATGAGGCGCGTGAGGGGAATACTACTGCCTACGGCGAGGCATAGGGGCACGGGCGCGCGTATGTATGCGCGCGACGTCGAACGTCGAGGCTCCGCTCGCCAACGCCGGTACATTCTCTCGCGGAAGAAAGTACTTCTATATGACACGCAATTTGCCGTGTCACAATACAACAAAAGTATAATAATTGTGAAATATGGACATCACAATCTGACAGATTGTATATAATAAAAGGTTGTCTATTAATGTTCAAAATTCAACAGGTGATATGTTCCTAAGGATTTAAAGGTTATGTCGGTGTATGCACTATTATAATTATGCAACTGATTGAGGAAAATATTGAAATTATTGACAAATGTTATCTGTTTAAACTAATTACCAGCATAAAAGCAATTGACACTATGTACTATATTTTGACCGTAATGACCATTTACTGTCACGAATACAATCTTATTACTTATTCTGTGGGATACATGATAATATATCTGTATATTTCAAAAACTGCAAAATGAAAATATATCCTCCGTAAATAAATAAAAATATATTGGATTTTTTTCTTATATTGTATACAAAACATTTTATAAAATTATAAAAGAAATTATCATAGAATACTTAAAGTTTGGTAAAAGCTCATATCATGTACAATATTTTAACGAATATATTTATATGCAGTTTTAAAAAAAATTTCTATATTTAAAGATGGAAAGATTAGCAAAAGTTGTATTGGTTTTTGGAGCAACGGTAAGGTGAAAAATGTCTCCCGCTCATGAACTTATTGTTGTACAGAAAAGTAGACTCCAAAATCAAGTTCAGCGGATCAAAAAATCCGCTAAGTATCCTCTGATTTGCACTAGAAGTTGATTTCTACGAAATTTGTCTGCGAAATAATATTAGTTCAGTCAACCGCAAAAATCTAAAAGCAGGCGCCCGAGTTAGTACTGTTTTACGCGCTCGTCCGAGTTAGCACTGTCTTACGCACTAACCCGAGTTAGTAATGTTTTACGCGATTGTTCGAGTTAGCCCTGTCTTACGCGCTCGCCTGAGTTAGCGTCTTCTTCCACTCAGCCAATGATTTGTACTATAGGATTAGGGCCACTGCTGCACTAGTATAGTCAAACAAATCATTCAACCGCTTTTCGACCTTTCGTGTATCATGATCACGGTAATTACGGTAATAAGGGATCTGCAATAATTTATTGTGATATGATGCTGATGGATATATTTTTCAATAAATACCAGTCGCTACAAAAACTGCGTCCTCTTTTTGAATAAGTTATAAAAATAAGTATATGCAAGTATAATTATAAATAATTTTCTTAACCTTTTCATACCTTTCCAACCTAAGTATGTAACATACTTCATTTTCACGTGCATGTTTATGTAATTGTTGACAAGAATGAAAAAAGCTTGTAAAGTATATACAGATTTCCCAATGATTTCTCCTCTTTTCCATGTAAATAAAAACAACGAGAATTATTTTATTTCAAAATATATTTTCTAAATATTAATATTAAAAAAAAGTTTGTATTAAATAAGGAAAAAGATTTTGTAATAAAAAAAAAGAAAAATTTGCTTAATATTCTCTTTATATGTTTAACATTAAATTAAATTATGTGCAATATTATATTAAAATAAATGGTTCAATAAATACTAATAATAAAAACATTCGTGTAGGAAAATTAAAAATTAGAAAATGTCCAATGCTTTTAATTTGTGCCATAAAAGCATAGTGAAGAAAAATGAAATTTTAATAATCGAATAATCTATACGAAATATCCCATGTTTGGTATAACATTCGTTCGACATGCGTGACGTAGCAGCTCTCCCAAAATTTAGTGCATCAGCGGCCCTAAGTTAGAACAGCTACTACTCCAATATTGTACGTTAGTTACTACACTCCTACTAGTCCGTTTCACATCCTAAAATTCTCTCAGTGATAGAAATGAAAATTTTTCATCACCCGTACCGACCGAAAAAATGTTGAATCGAGAGGAATACGGCTTTGGCAAAAACCATTTTAGTTACGGCTTTCACAGCAATATGTGCTTAAAGATACTGTAGTAACTACTTTAACTAAACTTAGTTTCTAAAGCGATAAGTGAACAAAAAAGATTCATGTCTTATGAACCAATACCAAATAATCTTATTACATTCGTCAAACGACTGTTGATTTCATAGACATTTCTTACTTTTGGCCAAGAGTAAGCAGTGAACATTGTATCATAGTTATATTTTATACACAAAGTGAATTTTGAATTCCAATCGTAATTTTATTTATTTATTGTATTAAAAATAGCGTAGTAAGCATTTGTAAAGTTCTGGTGTGTAAAATGTTATATAGCTTGTGAAAGGTGAAGGTCAGACATTTCATCCTGTTATACAGTTTATTGATGTGAACATACCATCTCATGTTGCCGTCAAAGATTACTCCTAAGTATTTGGTGTTATCTACTCTCTTTATTTTTTCACCCTAAATGTTATGTTTTAGTTTTTGGGGGTGCTGTTTGGGTAAGAGTAAACTCATTTGAATTTTCGCGGTTTTGCGCGTGCGATAGAACGCTGTAAATGACAGCGTGGCGGCAGCACTCCTCCGCGCCCGGCACGGAACAGCTGTAAAACGAGGCTATTAGTGTTGTAACCCGTAACTCACTGTCTCTCTCACTTCCGTTTATGCTAATGAGACTGAGCTTGACTAATTTAGTACATTAACCATGAAGAAGAAGGAAGCTACCGCACCTTGTTCTTGGTCGTCTCTCTCTCATAGAAAAACTCGCCACCAGGCAACATCACAGTTTGTGCGCTCTCTTAGTTTTTGTAAGACTCATTGGAAGTGCATATTGCAAGATTTGGTTAAACTCAACAACAGGGCTGTTCAAGGAATTGCTTGTCAGTGGTGATACACTTGACGGAGTTTTCACCGGGTCCACTCACTATCGCAAGAACAACGTCAGTGTTGCGTCATCGGCTTGTGCTCACCACCATTTTGCAACGTCAGCGTTACGTCACCAGCCTTCGCAACTCATCGCTACATCTCACGCTCAGGGGGTAAGGATTCTCTCAACTTGATTCGTCGTTGGAGGCGCTACAATAAATACTATTGCGCACGGTCAAACTCAATAAGTAATAATGAGTTATACACAATAGCAAAACTCAATTACACACTCACCACAAGTGAAGGTTAGTTGATCGCACATGCGCCATTACGTTCATACACGCACGCAACTTGAACACTCGTCTATTGTACTCACTCACATCAATATTAATGTAATTAATATAATTAATGATTGTAATGAATTTTATTTTTATAATGTATTATTTTGCGCGACGTACAATATACGTAATATTTATGTACTTGTAGTTTAAGTCATTTATAAAACCCACCTACATGTACTTTCTCAGCAAAATTACGGTCTTTTCAAATAGGTGTTATTACAATTAGCCAAATTGCTATCTCCTGTAGGTGTCTGTTCATTCTTGTTTCAACTTATTGCCAGTTCTTACATGTAGTTATGATAGCTGAGCTAAACAACAATGGGCCTAAGATTGTACCTTGTGGAATCCCCATGCACACTGTTTTATATTGGCTAAATGTGTTGTTTATTCTGATTCTTTGCTTTCTGTTGCTTAGATACCTTTTCAGCAGATTGTATGCGATACATCTGACTCCATAGTTATATAATTTTTCTAGTAGTATCTGATAATCCGCTATGTCGAAGACCTTACCAAGATCGAGGAAAGTGATAACTATTGAGACATTTTTGTCTAATTGATTATAAATCAAATTAGATATTGCAAATAACGCATCAGTCATACTTATCTTTTTCTTTATGTATAAGTTTTTCAAAAAAATTAGTCAGATTGTGAATGAGTATCATTTTAACTATTATTAAAGCTTTAGGCTAAACTTCTTTATCCATACATAAATTGAGTATGAGAACCAAAGGGTCACATATGTGTTTTATCATGGATTATAGTACTTATGTATTGATATGATCAGAGCCACCATTTTGGTTTTCTATGTTTAGTATAATATGCTGTAACAGTTTTATAAATAGCTATTTTGCTATATCTTAGGCCGCTCGCACCCTGGTACGCGGTGCCGCGGGAGTCAACCTAAAAGGACTTCCCGGGGATGCTGCAACCCGAAAAACCGTTAACAAATGTTGAGTTGGCTAGACGAACTCAACTTGATTAGCGTGGAGTAGATAGCTCGCGATATGGCTACTCGCGAGACCGGCCGCTAAGCTATGTTCGTAACTGCAGACGACGAATCCGCGGAGGCGGCGGTATCTGGGACAAGGTTCGGTGAAGGTATTGAAATGACGAATACACTCAGCGTATATAAAACAATAACAAAGTCTATTCAGTTCAAAATACAAAGATATTTAAAATAATTTTCGTTGGGCCGGTGAACGCAACGCCGGCCGCTCGCTATTGCGAGCCGAAAACACAAGAATACTGGGACTGGATACGCTGCACCAGCCCAGTTAATATCGAACAGAACGGTCTACTCACGGAGTCGTTTGCAGATCACGTGACTGTTGGCTGAGTGCAGGCTGTTGTTGGGAAGCGTCCTTCCCAATCGCAACAACAACAGGCCTGCACCCGTGCCGGAATACTTCCCTAGCAGGGACGACGATGACGCGGCTGGACCCGGGGATAGCGTCGGTC
>JAWWEQ010049812.1:0-12755 GCA_035583055.1 Torymus tubicola
TGAACTTAGTGTGTGTGTTGCGCGATAGTGTCCCGTAAATACCTCTGAGAATCTTACTTCAATGTGGCTCACCATCGACAGTTATCGTTTGGATCTTTATGTGTGAGTACCATGTGTCAATGAATCGGTGAGATAGATATTTTTTGGAAAATATTTTAATTTTTTACAAAGTATTTTAATTTTTTAAGAAAATGGACTTTATATAGTTTTCTCGGTATTTTATCAAATTTGTTAGCTAGTGGTCCGTAATTTACGAATATATGATCTTATGGGATGCCTATGGTATTTTTATGGTGTACAACTATTGTGTATAGCCTCTTTGTACCATGACAAGTATGCCCATATTAACAATTTTCAAATCCATGGGGTTGTTATGGAGTTTTCGACATTTTATCGGATTTTGGAAGCTAATGACACATGTCTCATGAAGATATGGTTTTATGGATTGTATATGGCTTTTTACTGGAATATATGATCTTATGGGATGCCTATGGTGTTTTTATGATGTTTTTTACACATATTGTGTATAGCCTCTCTGTACCATAACAAATATGCATATTTTTACATTCTTTTTTTAATGTAAATAAATCACTTTTTCTTCTTGTTCTTTGTCTCTCCTTCTTTCTTTTTCTCTCTTTCTCTCACGAACTTTAGCGAGCGAGGTATCTGTTGCTAGTTTATAACTATTTAAGTACTTTTATCCTTACATTTATTATTGAACTAGAGGGGCGGTACCTTTCTGCCACGCCCTCATAGCTCCTGGCTTTGCTCGTCGCGTTCGACCTACGTAAAAACATCGTTTATACATTATAGACAGGACAATTTTATACGATTTTACGCTATAAAGAAATGTTAATATAAAAGAATAATTTATTTTTGCAATTCTGTGTGTAGTAAAATTAATATTTTAGATGGAGAGACTTAAAACGTTTGAAAGGGTACCCCTTCCCCCAATTATAATAATGAAAAAGACACCCTTCCTGGAATTCCAAAAAATTTTGGCGGTCGTTCAGGCATACAAAATGATGACCTCCCGCGGTATTTTCAGCTCCCCCCTTCCCCCTCGCGCCCTCCACCACCTAAAAAACTGATTTTTTTATAAATAGTTTTTTTTAGCAAAAAAATTACTTTGAAAAATATGAAAAAAATAAGCGCCATAAAAATACACATCTTCTCCATTTTTTTCACGATTTAAGAGCCTCAGAAACAAACCTAAAAAAAATAAAATAAAATTAAAATCGGTCTATAATTGAAGCATTTTGTGGTTCAGGCATGAAATTCAGTGGTAGAGTAAATATTCGTGCACTTTATGTGCCTGAATTTTTTCAAATTTTTTGGTGTGGTGGGCCATGCCTAAAAGTGCAGAGAACTGCTTCTTTTAGCTATTTTCAGCAATTTAAGTCCTCTCTCGCCTTACCAAAGGCAGTACTATAAAACGGATAGCACCGTCGTATTCTACACGAAAAAATACATAAAAAACATGTACAACCCTCCTGCTGCAACAAACTTTGGTAAGACCATAGACGTAAAAACAACTGATGATTAAGGATTTTTTAGTATTTTTGCCTTATTTTTTGATTTTACAACTGGTCGGTATAAAATTATTTTACTTTTTAGTAATATGTATTCATATTCATAACTAATTCATACGTAACAAGTAATTTGTTTATAATGCATAACTTTTTCCACGAATTATTATCACACATTAGTCTAAAATTAATTACATTTATTAATTAGTCAAAATATGTATGTATGTTTGTTATGGCAAGATAATTTGGTGTAATATTTTACCTTGCTGTTTACTAATTCTGTAAATTGGTGAAGCAAATACAGTGTACTCTGTGGACTGTGGAGTAAACCAATAAAAGAAAGAAAATTCACGTTCTCATTTTTGCAGAGATTAGAGTTTATTAATAGTTTATAATGGGTCTTTCAGTCGTTTGGTGGCGCCGATAAAACGGAGTGCGGTTATTTGGTACTAATTGAAATATTTTACTTTCTACGACATGAAATAAATTGCAGTATCATTTTTTGTGTTGCATATAAATATTTCTTTCATTGTATGACAATTTTGTCCACCCCTATGCGGTATAATTAAAGCGTCAGCGCCACCTCCTACGTAGCGAAGGGTAGCGGAACTAGATCCAACACTTGTATGACTGTTTGGCAGAGAGAGATTGATTGATTGATTGATTGTTCCATTTATTAACACCTTGGGGTTTGACCCCGTTTGGCGCTCAGAGTAAAATTTAACAATATAAAATTAAAATTATATAACAATTTGGACTAGGTTGAATGCGGAATGAACAGTGCAGACTGTATTGTACACTCTGCGAGTTATCTCAGCGGTGTGTCCCTTCCAGTCGAGCGTAGGTGAGATAATTACACCCAGGTTGTGGGCTTCCGATACATAGGGCAGTGCATGTCCATCAATCGTGACTCTCGGAAGAGTTTCGAGGTCGAGTCTGGTGGTGTAGAGCTCGCTGCCGAGGATCATGATCTTGGTCTTAAGGTGATTAAGGAGCAGATCATTTTCTCTAGCCCAGTTTGCAACGGCTTGAACATTGACGGAGGCGCGAGTGATGGCTTGTAATATGTTGGCCGAGTAGAAGGGAATGTAAACCAGCGTATCGTCAGCGTAGATCATGCCGCGCGCGAAGGACAGGGCGACAGGTATGTCGTTGATGTAGACAGCGAATAATAGAAGTCCTAACACACTACCTTGCGGGACACTTGACGATTCACGAAGCCAAATTGAGATGGAGACTCCTTCATCGATGACGGTTTCTAGACGATCAGTGAGATAGCTGAAAAACCAGTGCAGCGCGTGATCAGATGCGGTTAGAGCCCTTAGCTTGGCAAGAAGACGTGCATGAAGGATCAAGTTGAAGGCCTTCGAGAAATCGAAAAGAATAAGGATGGTGAGCATTCGGTCATCGATGGCTTGCTTCACGTCCTCTAGCATGCCTAGCAGAGCATTTTGCATGATGTGGCCTCGCCGGAAGCTTGCCTTTCGTTGGTGGAGGAGGTTGTGAACCTCTAGGTATCCCGGCAGCTGATCGTAGACAAGGCGTTCAAGAATCTTGGAGAATTCGGGTAGTAGCGCGATGGAAGTCGCAGGTTTTTCACTTTCGCTAGGGAGCGGATGAGCGCCTTTTTCCACTCGGAAGGAAAAACCGTACTGACAATCGATGCGTTGATGAGAGAGGTGAAGTGGGCGAGGCTGCAGGAGTGGCCAATTTGAACATGGTCGCCGAAATTTCATTGAGGCCCAAAGCTTTTGAGGAGGAGCGGTTGATGGCAGTACGGACTTCGTTGGCGGTCACCGATTGAAGATGAAATTCGTGACTAAAATCGTGATCAGCGCTTTGATCCAGAGTTTGCTGGACGATGGTGCGTACTCCAATTCGGTCACGAGTGGATGACCATTTACTGTCGCTACAAACTGGCTGTTGAGGGTTGAAAGGTTAAAGAGCAGGAAAGGCACTAGAGCCAGTCACCCGAAGACGCCGGAGTTCTCTCCATTTGGCCTCTGGGCTAGGAGCCTCTGCGAGCCGCGCGGCTATATAGCAGTTTCTGGCAGCGTCGAGGGCGTTCGATGCTATGGCCCGAGCAGCCCGAAAACTCTGAAGGTCTATTGACAAACCTGACGTGCATGCGACTCAGCAGGGCTCCACGAGCACTCCGGTAACGGAGGAATGAGTGAGAGAGAGAGAGAGGGGGGAGAGAGAAAGAGAGAGGAAGAGAGATTGAGATTGATAACAAGATTTATTTATGCCAAGGTCAGGCATGATCGAATGGCAAAAGTTAATACATAAAGTATAATATAATAATAATAATGTATAATACAATATAGTATAATGTAATATAATGTAACATAATACAACAATGAAAATAATCGAATACATAGAGTGAAATATAACAATAATAATAGATATATCGGTAATCAAAAGTTAGTCTAACTCGTTTACATTTCACATATTGATTTCGAATGACAATCTACGCGTTTTACTCAAGTAGTAAGAACTTGAACAACGCTGTTTTAAATGAGTTTAAAGTCGCTTTGAGACGTATATTTACTGGCAGAGTATCCCAGAAATTCATGGATTTTATCGAGAACGTCTTTAGGTAGGTCTCACATCAGTAGTGGGGTGAGGTATGAAAAAATTTGTCGACTTTAGCCGCTCTGAACGCCTAAGATTTCATCGATCAGAAATAACTCTTTTAAATAATCAGGTTCCGCGGTAGTCAAAATTTTGTACACTAGGACACCTAAAAAATACTGTCGGCGCATGCCAGGCAACAAACTGCTTAACTTTACATGATATGGCTTTAAAGCCGGGTCACGCCGCAAATTAAAGATAAAACGCATCGCTACGTTGAATAATCGCTGCAGCTTCATCGCAAGGTAATCTGGCATACTGTAGGTAACAAGGCACGCATAGTCAAAATGAGGCATGACAAGGGCATTAACGAGCATCTTTTTGACTGAGAATATATGCTTGTTCCAAGTGAGTTCCTTAGTAAAGACGACACCGAGATTTTTTACAGACGACTCGAGAGGAATGATGGTGCCATCGACAATTATCGGTGGTATTTGACTCACGTCGACTCGCATGTGGTATTGCACAGCCACAAAGAGGATGGCTTTGGTCTTTTTTACATTCAAGATTAGCTCATTTTCAGTGGCCCATCTTACTACGGCAGCAGCGTCCTCATTGAGCTTACTTATTGCCGATTCTAATTCTGAGGGTTTGCACTGTATATAAATTTGTAGATCGTCAGCAAATAACACACATTTACTCGTACAGTGACGCAAACAGGATAAGATGGAATTTATAAAAATACGGAAAATGATCGGCCCAGGGGTTGAACCTTGGGGAACGCTTGAAGAATTTGACATATATTCTGAAGAATCGCCGTTTTTGCCAATAACTGCCTGATATCTACCATTTATATAAGAGTGCAACAATTTTACTGTTTCATCAGAGAAATTTAACTCGTGTATCTTCATGAGAAAGAGCTCGTGATTTATTGAATCAAAAGCCGACTTGAAATTAAAAAGGAACAAAACTGTTACGAGGCCAGCATCAACACCAGAGTGGATATTTTCAATAATTTTTAGTAGAGCAGTTTGCGTGCTGTGGTTTCGACGGTAAGCTAATTGAAAGAGGGATAGTATCCTATGTTTTTCAAAATATTCGGTGAGTTGAGGTGTTAACAGAGAGTCAAAAACTTTTGCAAAATGAGGTAGATTGGCTATTGGTCGAGTTTCAGATGGTGAGGTCGGAGTTGCAGTTTTACTGAGCGGTATTACAAGTGACTTTTTCCAGAGTTTAGGGTACTGACATGATGTTATTGCCAGGTTGAAAAGATCGGTGAAGAATGGTACTATACTTGATAACACGCCTCTAAAGTGCAATAATGTAAGGTCATCACTGCTTTACCCCCGCGCTTTGGGCATACACGCTAGCATCGTCTGATACACTTCCACTCGGTCAACACTTTTGAAGTGAAAGGCTGGAAAATCAGAGTGCGTTGGAGTATTCACAATCTCATGCAGCCGTTGGAGAATACAATAAGGGTAAAGACTTGAGTTTACCGAGTAATGGCTCATAAGTTGATCCGGCGTAAAGAGATCGACGACTTAGTTTTCTCCTTTACTAGTCCTAATTTATGCAATAGTGCCCAACATCTGGCTTTGTCCGGAGTTTCTGACAACTTGGGAAGGCAATACTGGTCACGCGTTTTTCGAATATCCTTTTTCAGCTGGTTGTGGTATAATCTGTAGCGCAAGAGAAAAACCCTGTCTTTTAGCCTAATCGTACGCTTGTACATACTGTCGCGGAGTTTACATCTTGTTTTAAGTTCGGTATTGAACCATGGCGAGGATCGGTTACGGATAGGACGAGTCGTCAAAGGGGCGTACTTATCTAATAATAGTAAGGCGCAACTTCTAAATTTCTCCAGCTGTGCGTCAATATCATTGGAGTTTACACATTTCCGTAGCTCAGACAGTAACTCGCTTGAAAAAATCCCATCGGGAAAATTTCGAAAATCGCGGGAACTTACAGTTATATGCCGTTCGGTTGGGCAGTGAATTTTATAATCTAGTATCAGATAGTCATGACCATTGATGAATGGAACATCAGATTTGCTGTAAGACGATATCTTGTCCTTGGAGTCCGTGAGAATTACATCAATCCAGGTATCAGAACCTTCTCGATGGTGCGTGGTCCCATGCGGTACAGTATACAGGCAATTTTCAGAGATAAGTTTCTTGAAGTGCTTACAATAATAATCCTCACCAAGAAGATTGGAGTTGAAATCACCCGCAAGTATGCAATTCTGTAGCGATGAACGTACTTCTGGAGAGATGTGAAGAAATTAGTAAGAACTGACCCCTCCAGCTTCCGATATACAAAACCAAGTAGTATGCAATGCTCATCTGATAGACGGATTTCGACAAGAAGGTACTAGGTCTCATTTATGTTCTGTATTTTGGGTGCCTCAAGAATTTTGTACGAAAGCCCATCTCGAATGTAACATACGACGCTGCCTGCCTGGACATACTCTCGCTTACCCGTCTTTGAGCGTAAACCCCGATAGTTTCGAATTAATTAGTAATTCGGTATGAAAAAAGCTGAATCGCTGTGATTTGGGATGAACCACGATTCAGATATCGATAGTACGTCGATGCTGTTTTCAATAAGACGAGCCTCAATTTCCAATAGGTGACCTTGCACCGAATTCGCATTGATTTGAGCAACTCGAATATGCTAATGAATGCTCGGACAAGAGTGTCCGAGCATTCATTAGGTGGAACATTATTTGTCAGTCACATCATTTTATCCAAATCAGACTCCGAGACAAGTTCGATTCTGTTGGACTTGTCATCTTTTCGTACAAACAATTTGCCTTCTCGAATCCACACGTATTTATATCGCAGTTCATCTGCTCTGGTTTCAGCCATTATACGCAACTTGTGTAGGGTAGATGGTACCATCTCCAATAAATTAATTTGCGATCCACTGGTAGAGGCAAAAATGTCAGAAAATTTCAGCATACCTGCTTCGCGTTTGATTTTTAAAACATAATCTCACACATTAGCGGACTTAAACTTAATAATAAAAGAAAAGGTAAACTCTCTATTCTTTTTGTTTTTGCTCCTTTCATTTAGTACAGTGTTGTTTGCGCTGTGATTCGATTGATTGATCTTACGAGTCTCCACAATATCCTCACAAAACCGCTTGAGTTGAAATCTTTTCAGGATCGCAGTTGCAATTTCATTCAAACTGGCATTACTGGAGGTAAGGATGCTAGTGACTTTTAATTCCGTCGTTTCAAAAGCGCAAGAGTTCTTTGCTCGCTCAAGTTCATTGCGTAATCTAATATTCTTTAATTTTAAGCTTTCGTGCGATGCTTCAACCACTTCGAGGCGATTCGTGAGGGATTTAATATCCTCATTCAGTTTCGCCTTATCGTCCCTATATTCAACTACATAGCTTCTGAAATCGTTTATGTAGCTTATAAACCATGCAGGAGTATCTCGGTATTTATCAGTGTCTACCTCCATATTTGTGGCCTGCGAGGTCATGATATGAACCTTCTGAGGAGACAGGGAGCTTGAGAAAGGCGCGCGTGAGTGTCCAAATTTGCCTTCTGCTATACTTGCAGCTGTGCAAGAATTTAAAGTCGCATGAACCCATGTTACAGTTGTACAAGAGTTCAGTGACCTTTCGTCCAATTGTTTATAAACACGCTCCTCGCGACACGGAAGCGAGCAGTGGTGAACTTTAACCAATATTCGCGACTTGTGCTGTATCGATTACTCGTTACACAAGTATCTTCGTTTTGATGAACTTTAATTCGCGAGGGGTCAGTTAATTTATGGCAAATGACAATAGTAGAGTAACACACCGTCACTCTATCAATAAACCAACTTGGGTCACAGCACTTTAGGTGAAACGACTTTTTATAGGCTCCGAACCGAATTAATTTGACCTTTTTCGATTTAGAGTCCTTGGGCACGATTATCTTTCTACAAATAATAGACGATTTACGATAGCGCATAACATAGTTGTAAGAATTTAAAATAGAAGCTTAAAATTAGGGACGCTACAATAGAAGATTAACATATAGTATACTGTACATAACAACTATTCCTATCAATGATGCTGGTCTTGCTCACGTTTAAATACTGGTCACTGTTGAAATTCACTGGTTTATTGAACGATGATTATGATGAATGTCGCTGGTTCTAACCTCAACGCAGGAAAGCAACGCAGAATCGTGGATAGTTCAATGAATATGCACTCCTCACCGCAGCTTGATAGATGGGCTTGAAGCTTGCACTGGAGGGCCCACACTCGAACGAAAAATAATAATTTTCAACCAACTGTACCAAAAAAGGAGTATATATACAGGAGCCGAAGTGAAACTCAACCGTCAAACTCAAGAGAGATCGGGAGGGAGGGAGGGAGGGGGGGGGGAGAGAGAATTTTATTTGCCTTCGCGGCAAAACTATTAATGCAATATAATGTACAATTTGAAAGTACTATAATACATGTATAATACATTTAAAAAAAAATAAGACAAAAAAAGAAAGGTCAGATTTGATATTCAGAAATACAATGAGAGAGAAAGAGAGAAAGAGAGAGGGGGAGAGAGAGAGATAGAATGCACGTTTAAATGAAAGGGCTCACTCTTACTCGGAAGCTTTCTAAGTGCATATGGCCAGTGCCCTTTGAACGAACAAAACAATTTTATAATAAGGTTTACCATATAGGCACTGAGCCTGGGATACTCTTCTCTTTCTGACCAATGCTATTCTATGGAACTCTGAACTTTAATTAATATCCATTCATTCTGATAACTAAAAAGATGTATTATTACAAATGTAATTAATAAGCAGCAATCAACATTGAGGCCCTAAATTGTTGAAAAATGACAAATATGTGATAAAAATTCGTGGAAAAAGTTATGCATTATAAACAAATTACTTGTTACGGTATGAATTAGTTATGAATATGAATACATATTACTAGAAAGTAAAATAATTTTTTACCAGCCAATTGTAAAATTCAAAAATAAGGCAAAAATACCAAAAAATCATCAGCTGTTTTTTTAAAGGACTTGCGATTGACCCTGAATTTGAAAAAGTGCGTTTTTGGAGCGGACAAGGTAAATTGTAACTTTAAGAAAAAATTATATCTATTTAACTTTAAGAAAAAATATGTCCATATATAAATCTGATAATATAATATTTTATTTCATATTTTTTGAAAATTGTATTTGTTCATTTTTTTCTTGATTTTACACCATTTTTAGCATTATCTTAAAATTCAAATTCAAAGATGCTTTATTACTAATTTTTTTTAAATTTTTTTATATTTTTGTGATTAGTACTCCATAAAGGATACTCCAAACACTACCAACCCAATAAATTAACGATTTATGAGTACAGTGCAATACCAGATTGTTTTAGAAAAATCAGTCAAATTTTCATAATTCAATTTGGAATTATGGTTTTTATGTAAAATATTTTTGAAAAAGTCTAAAAGCTTTGTACAGTATATTACATAGTTTTTTACGCGTAGAAAACTTGCTTTCGTCAGATTTATAGATACCCATACCCTAGTATACAGTAAACAATTAAGCAGACGATAGCTCATATATCTGTGTATTGTGTTTACTGTGTTATGAAGCATTTTTACTATTTTTAAAAGCTGCAGAAATGCAACATGCTATGTAACGGGTACAAGTATATTACGCGCGCGACCGAGGGGAAAGGCACTGGAAGAGCCATCGGGTGGCGCGTAACAGAACAACGGTGCATGATGGAGCACCGCGCGGGAGAGAACGGCCATGTTGGTGAGCACACAGATTTGGGTGTGTAGCCGTGTGCGAAGCTACAGGTGCCGATAAAAGAGAGTTTTGCGTATATATAGAAGTGTCGTGCCGCGCCTCCACTCTTCGCAAGCGACGACGACGACCGGATCAGCGGGGAAAGTGAGGATACTCCATCCCCGCCGGCGATGGCTGAACAGCCCCGCATAAGTTACAGCAGTAATTATTGTTGCGCGCGTCTACCTCACGGGGAGGTAACTGTGGCAGTGCGAGCCGCTTAATACTGTGTTGTCCCGCGAAGCGATAAAGCCAGCGAAGCGCGTCGGCTTCTCCTAAAGTCTCGGCCTACGCGTGTGGCTTATATTAACTTTTCTTTTACCCTGAATAAACGTCTTTATTGTTTCATTTTATATCTCGAGTCACGCGTTTCATTTAGATTGCTCGACCCGTGCATGCTTTCCCGAATACCGCCCTCAACCCCTTTTCAGCTGCAGCTAGCCGAGGGCATCGACTCCTGGGGGAGCAACGGTAACGGGAAGAGAAAGAGAGAGAGAGAGAGAAAACCGCGGCATTGTACGGGAGAACCGACTGCTAGCAGGTAAGGCTAGGTGTAGCTAGCAGCCGAGCATTATCTGAACGGAGTCGGCAGCAGTGCCGCCAAGCAAGGGGCGCTCAAGTAGAAAGAGGCTTAAGCTTTCTACAATGCCGGCTTAAGGCCAGTGTTCGTCCCTTGTGCCACTGCCGACTGCCCGTTTAGATTACCTAAAGAGAACCTTATCCCGTTACAACTGGCGCCCAACTAATGGTTTTTTAAGCTTTAAGCAAGGGTCCGAGATAATTCGAGATAGTAAATTTTTAAAACTTTTTAATTTTTAACGTGAAAAGTAGGTCGAGACTCGCGTTGCGTTGATTGCGAATATTTATAGAGTGCGTGCAAGGGCAACTAACTGGTGGTTTCTAACCTTGTTTGCAGATAGAATACCCGGCCTGCATGTACCAGTAGTGAGGAACATTGCTTGTGAAGGCCGAGCAACTGTTGAAGTAATTAGTGCGGACGACAAAAAGAGTAGTTAGGAAAATTAGACAAAAAATTATTATTAATTATTTAGTAATTATTTATTAATTATTGATTATTTATATGTGTTGTGTGTAGTTAGGGTTTTATTTTCAGCGCTGTCTCTTTGTCGGTACTAGACGTGCATGTCGGAGAAAAATTGTTGCTTGAAGTAAATTTATAGACTTTTTTAGCAAAGTGGTGCAAACGTTTACGTGAGAGGTCAGCCTTATCGCGCGCACAACGATTTTGGCCACGCGCATGCGCAGAAGCCATTATTCAAAAGTGAAAAATCACTATAGCGAATTCGTTTGCGCTCCCCTCCAGGAGATGGACGCTTTCGCGAATTTTGGTCTTGCGCATGCGCAAAGGGTCAAAAATTGAAATTTCCGTTTTGATACGCGGAATCGTTTGCGCGTGCGCCAGAGAGGTTGGCGTAATCAATAGATTTCGGGACGAGTACGCCATTTGCGTAGGAAGAGCAAATAAGGTCCAAAATCTCGTGAAATCGTTTGCGCACCATTAAAATCGTCTGCGCACAGTGAGAATCGTTTGCGCAACGTTAGAAACGTTTGCGCAATACGAGTAAGGTAACATAACCTCCAAACAAGAGGCGAATCAGGAAATTTAGGTCTTGCGAGACTTTACGGGGACAGCGAGGTGTCACTCCATCCGCGTAGACCTATCAGAGCGGATAGGTATAAAACCACCAGTTAGGGTAACTCGTACAGATGTCAGTGGTAATCCAGTAGGTACCTAGTGAAAGATACCACTGACAGTGCATAAGCACATAAGTGATCGGGAGATTGTTAGCGAATCGCCTTGCACACACTCAACAAGTAAAATGTCGTCTGCCGTGGAAGAGGCAATACAGGATTGGGTGTTGTCGTTATCTTGTAATGAGATCGACAAATACCTGTCGCACACGAAAATGAAGCGACAGGGCACCCTATTCAGCCAGATGGACAGGCTGAGTAAGTGGGTGTTGGGCATTCATGCACCAGAAGATTTCCTGGAGGCAAGCTCCGACCAGAGGATCGAGAAAAGAATAGCACTCAGAGAAGAGCTGCTAAGTAGGATCGTCGCCGAAGACGTCGGATCCTTCACCCAAACGACGGCGTGGGAGGTACACCCGATCGTAACGATCCTGGTGAGCGAGAGCATCCAGGAAGTAATAAGAAGAACGACGGAAGAGGCCATACAACAGCGCCAACACCCACCAACACCAGAGATCCCGGCTGAAACGACGGTACGAGAAACCGAGGAGCATGACCACAGCAGTCAACTACAAGAAAGAAGAGGAGAAGAAAATACGGCGACAACCAGAATGGAGGATGGCAGAGAAGACACGCAGCCAGGAGATATGCTACGTCTCCTGGCGAGCGACGAACAAGAGTTCCGGGTGCCCAGAGAAGTCGGCTCGCTACTAGTAGAACTGATAGCGAGGGTAAAAACTCTGGAAGAAAGGCAGGCAGAATGCCAAAGGGAACTGGCTGCACTAAAGGAAGCAGAGCATCAGCGAGTAGCAGCATCCAGCACAAGGATGGCCGACGGCAGGACGAATCATAACGTGCACTTCTAGAACACGTTCACAGTCGCAGACGAGCGAGTGTCTGGGACAGGCCATCGCCATCGCCACGGCCAGCTCGCCTCGGAGAGCAGGCTGGTTTCCACCCCGGAAACGCAGCCTGGGTGGAGGGAGATCGCCGGAGCACGGCGAGAGGTCCGAGCTGGCCAAACGACACACAGTGGGTAAAATTAACAAAATTCTTGTTACAACTCAATTCTCAACGAAACTTCACCAAAATTGGTATACGTATTCAGAGGATACTACAGAACAACCTCTCACTGC
>JAWWEQ010049813.1:0-12753 GCA_035583055.1 Torymus tubicola
GCCACTAAAAAACTAGAAGTGAAAAAAATCTGAAAAAATTCAGGGTAACATATGGGATGGTTACGAAGCGATTTAGGGGATTTGAAAAAAAAAAAAATTTTTGACCTCTCGATTCACCTGAGAACTGCCCATATATTTTCATGGAAATCTATTTTTTGACCTCTTCATTCAACATAATATCAGCCATATATTTATATTTTTTAATGAATAAAATTATATATGTAATTACTAAAATTAAGCTTACAATTAGTTTAAAAAATTAAATTCGTTAATATTAAGCTTTTAACTGCGATGCAGTTGGCTGAATAAAATAAAATTATAATTTTACTCTTTTTAATAGGTACTTTGATGCGCGTCTAAAAGCAGCAGAATGTACTCTATACTTTAAAAAGGAATTTTTTGAAGACTAAATTTAAAAATATTCTTGATATATCCATATTAATATTTTCTAAATTTAGACTCTAATTTATTCTGACTATTTTTACAGAGATACTTATCGCACTATGGTTATCTTCCACCATCAAATCCAGCTAATGGCGGTATAATCTCAGAACATACAATGTCAAGGGCTATAGCAGATTTTCAGTCTTTCGCTGGACTCAATATTACAGGTATGATTATAATGAATTCAAAAATGTGTTGAATATACATATGAATATCAAAAGTATGGAATATTTTTTCAAAGAGATTAAAACGTATTAAAAAGTGTATAGGTATATATCTGTGGCTTCCTGGATTTCTAGAAAATCGAAATTTTAGGTTTGTATCGGTAATTGAAATAAAAACAAATGAAATTAAATGTAACACTGCATAATATATAACCTCATATCTAAATAACACATTCATTACCATAGTTACTAGACAAATTAGCGGTCATAAGCGACTTGGTTATTTCGAAAAATAAATAAATTTTCGTACAGTGATTTGTTTTTTTTCGGTCAATTGTAGTTATATTGTTTTTTCAGTAACTTTTTATTCCTTACATTTATATATACGTGCATATTACATAGAGGATAGATTATGAAAATCCTCTTATTCGATTAGCGTCATCTTCGTGCAACCGCGGTCGAGCGGTTGAAAGCCGTGTGGGCTATAATTCCACCGATGAGCACCCGAGTGGCGATAACAGCGAGATCTCTTCGGTTGATGGTGCTTAGTAATAGGAAACTGATGCTGAAGATTTGCACAAGATTCCTCTCTAGAAGTGTACGACTATTAAATGTAGGATAATGGTGGCGTCAGTCTCTCGCTGTATGGCCCGTTCGATGACAGGATTGTCGGCAAACTTTCTTATTTTAGCGATTCTCGCTGTATGGAGAAATGGTTGCTCGCCGACAATCTGCGGGCATCTATCATCAGCCCGAGTATGTCCATCGTTGCCACGATGTCCGGTTTCCATAGTTCCTCTTGCGTCCGATAGTGCGGCTCCTCTTGCACTTGGAATCCCTGATGTCTGGGATTCCAACTCAGGTAGAAGAGTGCTGCATCGTATCTGTCAATTCTGGCCTAATGGGTGCGGGGGAAGATTTGCAAGACATGGTTGTTAGTTTTTGGTGCCATGCACCCCACGCAACAAAGTCTATCACTGTGTCTCTCTCTGGTTGTCCGAGATGAGGTCGGCAACGCTCTGATCCTCAGTTTGTGGCAGTTAATATATGACCACCTTTTGAGGAGCGAGGTCCCACCGGCCACCCATTGGTGTTGGTTGGCGACTGGGTTGGAGAGCGCTGAGCCGTCGATGGATTGGTGCAAGATTGCGGTCCACCTTTTCTTAATGTCGTCCAAGGTGGTGTATGAATATCGTACTAGCCGTACAAGTGGATACCTCAAAATAACGTGCTACATATACATGGGAGCATGACTTCCTAACCTGCGAATTCTTGTTTTAACCCTTTTTATTCATTCTTTTATTGCTTTATTTTCAAAATACTTTTTAAATATATTTCGTACTTTTCCTAGCTTCCTATAAATCCAATTTTCATGTTGTTTAACACGTTATATCAAAAGATATTCCGTGTTTTAATATTGGCCTTCTCATTTCCTTTTTCTCTGTTTACTCTTTATTGCTCTTTTCAGCTAATGATTTCAGATAGTGGCCACTAAATTTTCTAGTAACTTCTACGTCCGGCTGTAGCGGGGCGCATGCGCCACAAGCGGTCGTATAATTTAAATATTCAAATGTAGTTATATTTTTTCCATAAAGATATCTAGCTGTTCCAGATAGCCGAAGATGGAGTCTAGGTGGTGCGCTCCGTAGTTTGTTGCTTCTAGGTGTTGAAACACATCAAGTACGTGGTCTAGGGAGACGCATATAGGAACAATGTGGGTCCTATGAGGGACTCTTGTGGGAGCCATATGGGAACCATGTGGGACTCATGTCAGAAATTGCTGCAGGATCTCATTGGGAACCACGTAGGTTCCATGTGGGTTTCACATGAACAAGTTAAGAAAACATTGGGTAAGTCCCCTAAATAAAGGGAGACAACAAAAACAAGACAAGCCTTGTAATTCGGACTCTCCGTAAACAGTTCGAACGGATTATTTATATAGTTTATATATTCTTAGCTTTTTAATTCACTCACGGGAGTCACTAATGGTGCGTCACGTAGCGGGAAATAACGAAAGCTTGCTTATTGTGAGCCGCTTATCATAAGTTACGTTTTGCTACCGTTACGCGGCGTACTATTAGTAACTCATGTGAGTGAATTATATAAGGCTGAGAGTATGTAAACCGTATAATTCATCTGTTCGAACAACTCTTACGGAGAGTTCGAATTACAAGCCTTGCCTTGTTTGGGTTGTCTCCCTTTATTTAGGGGACTTACCCAATATCTGGGTGCAATTATTTTCTTAATGACAGAAATAAAAATAACTTTTTTCGAGTAGCGGTTTTATATTAGAAATGATATATTAATTATTAATAGTAGATTATATTTCAGAATTGTCAAATATGTATCATTATTAAGATTTAAAATAGCAATTTTTTTATTGTTAACATATGGTTTATCTGTTAATACTGATAACGTGGATTTGTAAATAAACCATGTATTTTTAATAATGCAGTTTGATATTTTTATAATTATATTGATTGATTTCCTTCCGTTTAATTTTATTGTTAGGACATATTTGCCCCAGATGGTGTGTTTTATTTCCTGTTTTACTAATTTAATTTTGTTACAGTCTATTTTTGACTTTATGGTTTAATAACTTCTTATCCATTGTTTTAATTTCGCCTTTTTACTGTTCTTACTTGATAAAATTTTTAGGTTATCGGGTAAACTGTTGTAACAAGTTATAGCTCTGATATAACTTATCTTACTACTGATTCTTTTTTTTTGGTATGATATTTTTATTTCTTGTGTTACTGGTTGATGTTATATAACTTTCTTTTAAGTCTTCATAGTGGTACATTAAGGATTCATAAGAAAATTGCTGTTGTAGGTTTAGTAGCTGTTGTTTTGGAAAATTATTTTTATTTATTATTTTGAGTATCCTGTTTTGTAGTATTTGAAGAGATCTCATTGTGCTCGTGTATGTACCTCCCCATGCAATAATTCCGAAAGACATTATACTATGAAATAGAGCAAAATATATCATTTTTAGATTTTCTGAAGATAGGTGTTTGTAGAATACAAAAGTTAAGTATTTTGTTCTATTGTATATGTTATTTATATAATCTTGCCATCTCATGTGACTGTCAATAATTATACCTAAGTATTTGATAGTATCTACTCTTTTTTGTTTTTTGCCTTGGATTGTGATGTTGAGATTTTTCGGCATGCTTTTTTGTGCTTCCGAATTCTATATATACTGTTTTGTCTATGTTTAGTGATAGTTTCTTTAATGCTAACCAATTTGGTACTTTAGCCAGATAGCTGTTCATTTTTGTTTCTATTTCATTGCAAGCCTTACCTTTTACTATTATTGCAGTGTCATCTGCAAATGATATTATTGTTTCATCTGGTAAAGTTTGAAACATGTCGTTGATGTAAATAATAAATAGCAGTGGGCCTAATATAGTACCTTGAGGTACTCCTGTTTCTATTTTATCGTAATTGTTATTAACATTATTCACTTTAACTCTTTGTTTCCTGTTCATCAAATAGCTTTTGAATAGGTCATGTGCCTTTCCTCTAATGCCATAGTTGTTTAATTTGTTTAGTAGTATTTTGTAGTCAACCGTGTCGAAAGCCTTGGCAAGGTCTAGGTAAGTGACCGCTACGGGTCTCGTTTCGTCGAGCTGGCTGTAAATTAGATCATTTATGTGATTAAGTGCATTTTTATTCCTTGAAATTATGTGTCCTTGTTCTATTAGAGGTAGTAGTTGCAGATCAAAAGTTGTTTTTCTTACTCTACTTATTAATGGTATAGATGTAGTATTGTTGGTTGGTAAGTTAGATTCTTCATTGTTATCTGTGTTGGTTACTTTCGTGTGTTCTACCTTACCTTCGGTGGTTCTCGTATACTCTACCTTACCAAAGTATCTTTGGTAAGTAGGTTGAATTGGGTAATCTGTTGCTTCGATGAATCTTTTTATTTTCTTTTTCAATATCTCACATTGATCACTATCAATTGCACTATGATTTATATTGTACTGTGTCTTGTAGTTTTTGTTACTATAAACACAGTTTGCACATTTTTTAATATCACTTCTACAAAGTTTGGTTAGGTGTGGACCTACACACTTGTGACACGTGTCGTTGTTTTGGCACTTTTTACCACTATGTCCAAAACCAGCACATTTATTGCACGGATTTGGGTTAATAATGTCATATACTTTACAGTTTTCATATCGTATGAATATTTGGCTTCGGTTTTCTTTGATGTGCTTATATAAATTTGCTGTTACTTCCATTATTGCACTTGTTGATTTTTCATTTGTAAAAGTGTGTAGAATTTTATATTTTTCTTCTAAATTGCTAAAATTTCTTTGGTTTATGTCAGCTTCGATGTCTTCTTTACTTCTGAAAGTCTTGTCTATTCCTATGACTCTCATTGTTGGATTCCTTATTTGTTCTTTTTCAATTTTTATGTTTTCATGAAGTTTGTTTTTTAAGTTTTTTTTCAATTTGATTGACACTTTCTTCGTTCATGCAATTTATTATTACAGTATTTTTGTTTTTGATGATAATGTTCTTAGTTTGGATGGATTTATCACTAGTTAAGTAATTGCACACAGTATTTTCAATGTCTGTATTGTCATTGCTGTTTGTTTTTTTAATAATTAATTTACGCTCTTTTTTGGCTTTTGGTTTAGTGTAATTTTGATTTAATGCATTAGCATATGTTTTTATCACAATGTTTTCACTTTTATTTTGTTTGCTTTCTTTTTCTTTGGTCAACAATTTATTTAATAATTGATTTATTTCTTGAACTTCGTTGTATAATGCTTTTAGTAATTCGTTTTCGATTTTCAATGTTTTAATTTCAGTGAGGTCTTCGTGAATGGTTTTATTCACTGTTTTTCCTTTGCTTAATTCTATTTCTGGATCTAGTTCTAATAAGATCTGTTGCTTTAACAGTTCTCTGTCTTCACTCTTGTATTGCGCTGTGAAACTTGCCACCTGTTGGTTCAGCGGTTCTCCATATGGCACGGTTGAGGTTAGGTCTGACTCGTCAGGAATTGAATTTGTATGAAAATTTTAAATAGGAAAAAGTTTTGTTTAAATATTATCTACACCTTGTGAATTTAACATTTTTGTGTAAAGTAAAATGCTCTAAAGTAATAGCAAAAAACGATTATTTACTTAAGGGGGTCTTACACCTGTAAATTTGGAAATGACAATATTTTTTTTATTTGATTTTTCGATTCTATATATTATTCTAAATTTGTAAAAAATATATATTTGTAAAAAAAGTTTGAGTGACATATTTGAAAAATTACCGTGGATATAAGCAAAAATATCAATAAACTTCTATAGGAACCAGTTTTAACCAATTAGGGTCTTATCATGCAAACGTAAGCCGTATTAAGAACCAATTTTTTACAATCAATTTTACGGTTAAAAGAAAGAAACTTAATATATTAAAATGTTAATTTAAAATTTATAAAAATAATTTTTTAATGAATTCTTAACACAAAAATACTACAAGAAAGCGTTTTGATTAGAGATCAATTGATACTTTAATTGATTTAATCTTAATATATTTTATACATATATACGAAATTTAAACACACATGAAAATTTTAAATTAAATTCGCGAACTCAAATCACGCGCTCGAGCGCGAACGAGTTAGTAAAAAGTGTGAATGATGCCGCTGAAAGGCGCCAAGAACATGTGCTGTGATCTCTGCCTCGCAGCGTCAACTGTCAGTGTCGGCTACTCTGTGCGCCCATGTGTTTTTACTTTGGATGTGTTTAGGGTTATATAACTTTCATTGACATATACTTTCAGTCAAGTTGTATCTTGTGTTCATCCAAAACTTCAACCAACTGGATATATATATATATATATATATTAGATAAGTATAAATTAAGTGAATAAATATTTTTTTTGCTTTATTCAATTTACAATCTGTCTTAATAGACATTCAGTAAATTTTTTAATATTAAATACAATTAACATGTAAGGTGTTTCACCAATGATCAGCACCTTACAACTATTTACAATATATACGTTAAGATACATTACATTACATAAGACATTTGTATTTTTTTAATCTTGAGTTACGAGGTGTAGTATGGAGAAGTTCAACTGCTAGCGCGTTCGGATGTAGAGTCAGTCTTTCTTTGTAGTTTTTGTGTATATTAATCACTTCTTGCTTAACTGAAGGTATGTTAAGATAGTTTCTGATATATTCATTAGGTACAAACCATGGCGTGTGCACTAAGTTTCTCAGCATTTTGTTTTGAAAACGTTCAATGATTTCAATGTTAGAGTTAGATGAAGTTGTACGCCGTACGTCCATATAGGTTTCAGTATGCATTTATATATTAAAATTTTGTTGTTGATGGTAAGTTTTGAATGTTTCCCGATGAGCCAATACATTTTCCGCATTTTGAGATCTAGTTACTTGCGTTTATTCCATATGTGTTCTCTCCATGTAAGACGTCGGTCGAGATGGATTCCCAAGAACTTTGCTGCGTCCTTTTGTGGGATTGAGTTGTTGTTTAAATACAGTGTACGACACAATTTTTTACGTAGAGTGAACGTTACGTTTGTAGATTTGTCTTCGTTTACTATAATCCTCCAGGAGTTGAACCAGTGCTGAGCTTCTGTTAGATATTTCTGTAGGTTTTCGGATGCCTTTTCTGCAGCAGTGTGCGTTGAAAGTACTGCCGTATCGTCTGTGTAAGTAGCGATAAACGAATCAGCACCACTGGGTAAGTCTGCTGTATATATCAGATACAAGATTGGACCTAATACACTCCCTTGTGGAATGCCAGTTTCTATAGGAAGAAGTTGAGTTAGCTCGTCGTTTACTTTTACTTGAAAAGTTCTATCACTTAAGTATGATTTCAATAGTCTGTACCTTGCATGGGAAAATAACACAATCGAATTACTGAGTTAATTACAATAGTTAAGAATCTTATTGCTTTGATTGGAAGTTCTTTTATGAGCTTGCCATTTATGCCGTCGTATCCTGGTGATT
Organism: Torymus tubicola; assembly: GCA_035583055.1. Lineage (NCBI taxonomy): Eukaryota > Metazoa > Arthropoda > Insecta > Hymenoptera > Torymidae > Torymus > Torymus tubicola. Next base: position 7,595 of record JAWWEQ010049813.1, read on the forward strand.
TCTTGTTTTTTAGATTCCCAGTAATTTGTAATATTTCCCTGCTTTTAACATCTTTAATTAGAGTATTTTCGTTGATATTTGTATTACTGTTTAAGAGTAGTTTTTCTTCTTCTTCTGTTATTATCCTTGCTGGGGGTTTAAATACATTTTCTAAATGTTCAGCAAATGCATTGGCTTTATCTAAATCGTGCCTCACCCATTTGCCATTCATTTTTTTTATTGGTGGTATATGAATCTGAGGACGTTTAAATTTTTTCGTAGCCTTCCATAATGAATAATCGTTTTTTTCTGTATCTGTTAGGTTATTAAGATACTTTTGTATACTATTGTTTCTGTCTTCGATTATACTTTTCTTGAGTTCTTTAATAGCTTTATTTAATATAGTTTTATCTGCTTTTGTTCTTGTGTTTTGCCATATTCTTCGTAGTCCTCTTTTTTCTATTACTTTATTAGCAATACTTCTTGAAACTTGTGATACTTCCTCCGACTGTTCATTTACTGGGGAAGCTAAACAAGCTTCGTGTATGAGTATGTTGAATTTCTCTATTGCATTTTCGATGTCAGTTGCAGATTTGAGTGGGATATTACAAGATAATTCGTCACAGAATGATTTTATTTTTATACTATCGTTTTTTAATCTTTTAATTACGGCAAAGTCAATTGGTTCCCCTGTAGAAATTGGTGTGAGGTTAAGTTCTTGCATTGCCTCATACAATTTTCTGCCCTTATAATTTGGAGTCAAGGATCTTGACCCCCACCACGAGTGATTGGCATTATAATCTCCTCCTGCTAAAAATCGATGACCTATACTATTAAAAAAACTTTTAAAATCTTCTTGCTTTACCGAGAATCTTGGTAGGCAGTATACAGCAGAGAACGTAAGTTGTCCGATGTCATCTTTCACCGTAACATTTGTTGCTTGTAGGAAATCTTTTCGATATTGTCCGCTTTAAAAATGAGAAATTCTTGATCTAATGATTACTGCTGTACCTCCATGTGCCTTTCCATCAGGGTGATTGGTGTTATAAACTTTGTAGTTATGAATTTTTAGGAAATTTTTTTCAGTGAAATGCGTTTCGGAAACCAGCATTAAGTCGATGTTTTGTTCAATCAGAAAGGCTTTTAGCTCTAGTGATCTATTAGTCAATCCATTAGCATTCCATATTGCTATTTTGAATTCTTTCTTCATTTCAGTTTTTGAATCAAGCATGTGATTAGATACAACATTATGTCGATTTTTGTCATTAATTTTGTGATCATGTCTTCTAAGTTCTTATTTGAACTTGGGACATTTAAATTTGTTGATTGATTTGTTTTTGTTTGGGTTTCGAAAACGTTACCCGATGTGGCTTGGGCATAGGAGACGTTGGCTGATACTGCATTGCCGTTAACTGGTTTGTTTACGTTTGTATTAATGTTTCCTTTAATATTCTTTCCTCTTGAATTTAAAAAAAATTTTTGTTGTAACTGTTTTCGAACTATGCACCATTTATAGCTGGCTGGATGATTGCCATCACAGTTTGCACATATCACTTTACTTGTTTTTGATTTAATTAAACAATCTTTGGTTAGATGGTTTTTCGCACGTTTAACGCAAACTGGAACTTTGTTGCAGTAGTTTTTTGTGTGTCCGCACTCCTGGCATTTCATACATTGTGCTATTTCTCGCTTTTTACACGGAGGTTCAAATTTCACTATTAGATTGAGTAATTTCTCTATTTCGTATATTTGTTTATTGTTTATGCCAACCTTGACCTCAACGAAAAATAAGGGTAACAGTTTTTACATAACATTTTGTCGAATATTAGTAATTCTAATTATCTCGTATCCATGCTTTTCAATTTCGTTTTTGAGATCAATTATTTCGACTAAAGGATGCATGTTTCTCAGTACAACTTTGTATGGTTTGTCTCACTTTTTTTGAAACGTGTAAAACTGTGTGTTTTTCTTTTTTAACTCCGTACAAATGGGTAAAAACTTTTCTGTTGTTAGTGGTTGAATTTTGACCTCGTTATTTGTTAACACTTTAATCGTGTATTGGTCTTTAACAATTTCGTCAAGTAAATCCTTAAGGGGACGTATATTATTTACACCACTTATGTAGATTGGTGGCGACTTTAATGTTTTAATCCTAGCACTTGTTTCCTCTGCACTTTGTTGAGACTTCTCAGTTTCGTCCAATACTTGAAAAGTAGTTTTTGTATTTGTTGGCGTTCCTAACCAGTAATCCTTTATGAGTGTATATCGCTTTTTTAACGTGTTATTCGTTTCAGGACTATTTTTATTTTTTTTCTCTTCACGGAAATCCACTTTTCTTCATCCGATGATGTTTCGTTGTGTGCCATATTGGCGGAATAATTATTTATAATATTTTGAAACTATTGTTGTGGTTTTAATTTTTAACTTTTGTAATAACGTTTATAAGTTGTCTGTAGCAGGGCTGCGAGGCGTAACGGCTTTACTGACTCGAGTTATTAACCGTAAAAACGGCGGCTCATTACGATGTTTCAAACAAGACTGTGAGAATAAATATTAAATTTCTATAAAGCATAGATACTTTGTGGAAATTTCTTTTTAAGAGTTCCAGAAATTATTGTTACATTCAGATTGCTACTGGAAGAGGCTACATCAAGAAGTTATTCAGAAGGACTAATTATCAAGAAATATGATAAAATCATCTGAAAGATTAAGAGCTGTATAAGCTGTATGAACCTCTAGTTGCAATAACACTTATGTAATAAGTTGCATATTTATAACTTTTTTTCTTTACTATCTAAACATTTATTACTTTCTTTTCACAATCAAGTATTTTTATAATCAGCATTAAATTTCTCTTGTAGTAATTAAAATTTTCTTCGGATATCCAATATAATAATGATTTTTTATTCTTTTTATATGATTTGCTTTTATAATATTGGAGTAAATTTTGCATTACTAGTTTCCTTTTATGTGTATGTTTCTTGTGATTTTTTAAAATATTTTAATCGCAGCAGCTTATTTTATTGTATCAACTGATTTAAAATAATTATTTTTTTTACAGGAATTTGTACCTGTTTAACCAGTCCGTTCCAAGTTACATCAATGTATTAAAGATGATCAATGTTTTGAACTTGTTAATACTGCCTGTACTGTTTGACAGTTTGAGTCCATACGTGCTGATACAGAACATGGTAAGCCACATATTTTTTTTTCAAATTGTATAAAATACAATACTAACTATATGTATTTTACATGTTTCAGGAAGGAGAAAAAATTGGAGAGATGAAAATAATTCATTTCAGTGATTTTATTAACATGAAGATTAAAGACTATTTACTCAAAAAATCTTTTTTTAAACTTTGGCGTAGTTTTTCTCAGGCATCATTGGATGGATTTTCATGGGGTAGAGCTTAAAATACTCGTTATACATTCAACTCTGCGCCAAAGCTTCAGTTTTTGGAAATTTTTTCTTTAAGTATATTTTTAATGTAAAAACCATAAAAACTCAAAAAAATTAACAAAAGAGAATAGTTTTTTACATTAAAAACTGTGATGCAAACTTTTGTGTCACATGGGGAGTTACGTATAGCAGGCGACGGCTACCGCTCTCCCCAAACACCAAGCTATGTGCGTGCACACGCATACATACTTAACTCCCGGTATTTGTTTTTTTTGTCGAGGTGCGCACCCACGAAAGAGAAAACTTACCAGCGACGAAGCGATGCCCACGAGTACCTACCAACGATGATGACGACCGCGATGAGAGAGTGAGGCGAAGAAAGCCGAACCACATGTTCGCGCGGTTCACAGACGACGCACACAGATATTTATACTGTGCGCCGAATGTGAACGCGCCCATGTGCGTTTGGCCGCCATGATGGACAGCCGATGAGCAGAAGACCGCCGCTGCTGCGCATGATGATGCCACAAACAGCCGCCCACGCAAAACACACACACACCACATATGAACACCTTAACACCACACTACACCGACACGGCGACACTTGTTCACACACACACGTAAACGGAACGGGAGCCGGCTGTACGCCGGCCACGAAGCCGGCAGCCACGAGGCAAAATGCTGCTGCGCAAAAATGAGAGATAGAGCATGAACTAGGAGTAGAGGGAGAGTGAGAGAGAGTATGAGCGCCGAGAGTAGGGAGAGAGATATGGAGGCGGCCAGCGGTAGCCTGCATGCTGCGAATACTGCCATAAAGGAGAGAGAGAGAGCGCTTAGCCATGTAGAGTGAGTGAGAGGGAAAGACGGTCAGCGGCAGCATGTGTGCCGCATATATGGCCTGTATGAGAGAGTGAGAGAGAGAGAGGGGGAGACGGCTAGCGGCAGCCTGTGAGCTGCGTATACAGCCATAGGAGTGAGAAGGAGCGTGTATAGCCATGGAGTGTGCGAGAGTGAAAGAGACGCGAGATACGGCCAGCGGCAGTCTGCGTGCTGCATATGCGATAGCCTGCGCGCTATACATGGCCGTAGGAGTGATAGAGAGGGGCGCAGCGATGCCAGAGTGAGTATGAGAGAGAAAGAAGGCTAGCGGTAGTCTGCGTGCTGCAGATACAGCCTCGGTGAGGATTTATTTGGCCACTGGGTATAACCCAATCTGGCACTAAATTACAAAATCAATGATACAAAATAATAATAGAGGTGAAACAAAGATGCAAATACAGTTTAGTAAGGATAGATTTAAGCCGGATGCTTGTACAAAGGTGAGAAAGCGCAATCGATGAGAGAACATTACATGAAGACTATTCTTAAAGCTAAATATACATGAGAATGAGCAAGTAATCGTGAGTAATACAGGATGGTACAGACCGGACGCATAGAATAAGGTAAAGTAGGATAGAAAGAAATACAAGAATGCAACGCAAAAATACAATATAATGCAGTGACCAGAACTCTAGGTTCAAGTGTTGCAACGCAGGGACGCAAAACTTCCCGCAACAGGATTGTAAAGGTTGGTGAGAGTCTCTCCGATTACAAGTAAATCCACATAAGTGAGGTAAAAAACATATAAATATATTAATAAACTTAGTCAAGTTGATTAACAAAACTATTATAATAAATATACGAAAACTTGATTATTTATTAAAAAAAAAAAACCATGTGCGTCTCGGGACGCCCGGCAGAAGTGATAACTTCAATTAATATACGTTGAAACTATTTTAAA
>JAWWEQ010049814.1:0-12752 GCA_035583055.1 Torymus tubicola
ATTTTTTTACCTATTTAGTGTTCGAATAATGTGGAAAAAAGCGTTTCACCGGGAGCTAATAACTAGACAAGAAAAGTGCCTATTTTATGGCCAACTCTAAAATAAATAGTCAATTATTGGGTAAAAAATGTTTTGGATTTCCACCAGGGATTCTACCTGCTTTTTTAAATCTAATAATCGGAGTAGCCTGCTTCTCAAGAGTGATTTTCCAATCGTGTCTACGCAGATCGTGGCAGTCTAAGAGAATCTGATTCTTATAATTGAATCAAGTATGCTGTTGCAGTGGCAAAAGTTGTTAACGCCTCATACAGAGCTCGCATATACAACGTTTTAACATGCCAAAAAACAGTAAAACATGTTTACCAGAAAAAAACACATTACTAATCTCATAAATTATTTACAGGACACTCAAATGATACAAAAAATATAACATTGAACTATACTGTAAACAATAATATTGTAAAAATGTATATTGTAATGTAAACTATATTATAAGAAAAAAAAATACTTATATATAAAATGTATACAAATGTAAATAGTATGGAAGTCGCTAATAACAATCAAGTTGATGAGACTTTAAATAAAGAGAAAAAAAAATATCTGAATGATGTGTACTTAAGATGTACAAATATACGGAAATGAGATACAATTAACAATTACTACATATAATATATAGATTTCAAAGGTATTTTATTCTATTGTCCCAATAGACGATTGTATAGGAAAATAAAATTAAAATATAAAAGTGTAATTAGCATTATGACGAACTTTAAACCCCATGCTTTTTATTACAGCTGCAAACCTAAATAAAAAAAATATATTGACTTTGTTATTTTACAAGCACCTCGCGTCGAAGCTTCAAAGTAAAATTTCCTGGCTCAATAAAATCAATATAAAAGTAAGTATAAGTTCCTATAACTATTCGTACAACTATCCACCTTATCACCACAGTTTTGCAAATTATTCGAAACATTATCAAATAATAACCCAAGTCCGACCAACTACAATACAATCTTATCTTCTCATCATAAAACCACCATTCCCGCGCAATCAACAAAAATCAACTTGACTCTACTACCGCACGTGTATATATCCATCCCGACTTACCTTCATCTTCTCTTCGCTTCATTTCCCGACCAGCCGCGCGCGCGCACGAAAACAAAGCAAATGGATCTACCCGTCTCTCTCTCTTTCTCTCTTTCTCTTTGCGCGCGCGCGCGCGTGCGCGTGGCTTGAAAGTAAGGTAAATTAAAGTATCCGGGGCTACGCCGCCGAGAGCGAATTCCGTCGATTACACGGGAAGGGATTCGATGTGGCACGTTAATTAAACTTAAACTTACTCTCTCTCTCACCACACCGCCATACCTCTGCACTGCTGCTGCTGCTACTACTACTACCACATCGGTCGATATATATATATATATATATATATAATACGGTTCGTGATCGGCCTTATACCTCTCGTCCCGCGAGCTGCCAAAAGTATTGTACGCGAGTGCGCGCAGAGAAAGTTTCGTGAGATGAGTTTGACGCGCGGCGCTTATGTGTTTGCGTTAAGAGATTGGGCGGGAAAAAAATGACGGCTCGTTAGGTGTCAAACTTTTTTTTCCTCTTTTCACTGCTATATATCGCATGGGTATATACGTGATGAGCTATTTATACCGCAATGCGATCGGTTCTTTTGTTTCAGTGTATATATATGTGTGTAGCGATTTCGTGAAACTTTAATCGTTCGATTTCACGGTAATTATCCGTATAAAAGCTTGAGATATTATAGATTTTTCTATAATAGTTATTCCTTTATTATTATACTAACAACAAATTGCGCAGGTATATATGTAACTACACTGTGAAAGAATCTTTGGAATATTTACAGTAGGCATGTTTTACTAGCCAGTTATACATATACTGATTTTTACAAATATCCGCGAAAAATACAGAAAAAAAAATTTCTTTTAACCAATCACCATTTTATACTCTTTACAAGGTAACGCATATACAAATATCAAAAGACCACCGCGTACACATATAATATAATACTCGTACATATACCAAATTCCATCCTTATATTTCATCAACAGATTCAACTCTCGCTACAGCAACTAATCCTAATTTCGAACTGCGCACAAATCATTGATTCCCAAGCTACGTGCGCAGATCTAGTATATATATATATATATACACGCGGGCGCGGACTAGTAGTGTGCCGATAATTCATTGGGTTTAATCCTATACGAGAGAAGGTGGAATTCCATTACGCGCAGAGAGCGCATAAGTCGACTATATACTCACATGCACGCACATCATCTCCCATATGTATATATATATATATATAAAACATTATGAACATACATATTATATCTCGTATATAATACGAATATAACGCTTATGCAAAGGTACGTATATATATATAAGCGTCACAAAAGGGATCCGCGTGCGCGTGTGGTAATCGTTCTTTGTAAAAGGAACGAGAGAAGAAAATAGGGGAATAAATGCGACAAAGACGCTAGAGACGCGTGCTGGGCATGAGGCGCGCGCGCGCGCGGGGGTATTCATCCGGGGCAATCTCGCGCGCGTTGTGAGGCTCAAGTGCGCCGCGCCTAAGCGCGTGCACAGCCTGAGTTATAAGATTGCCCGTGGACCTCTGCCAAGGTAATATCGAACTTTAAAGCCGGCTTGCGAACGCTTCTCTCTCTGTGTATATATACGTATACGTACGTGTGAGCCAGTTTGTGTACGTGTGTATAGAGCTAGCTCTAGGTATACATGGGTTGTTCCAGCTGCGCGCGGCTTCGCCAAATATATGAAATCAAAAAGAGAGAGAGCCCTTTTCTAGATGTTCAATAGGGTAAAATGATTTTTAACAGCCGGATCCACATATATATATCGTACTATTCACAGATCGCGTAATGCACGTGTAGATCATACCTACGCTTATATATATATACGTATGGTAATTTTCTCCTATAAATGAAATATCATGTGATTGCGTCGTTTGAATGTTTGAAAGTATAATAATTATTTTTATAGATTATTGTAAGGCACATGCCCACTCTATAAGCTGCAATTAAAAATGAAAACAAAAGTTTTGCAAATTATTAATAAATGTATGTAATATATATATATATATATATATATAACAGTTACAAAAGTCAACGTGAACTCAGGGACAGATATACATTCAAAGGGGGACGTGCCATCCGCACGTAGGTAGTTTACACTTTACGCACCTCCATATAACCGCGCACACTCTTCCTTACACAAGTTAGTCGCTTACGCGCTCCGCGTGTACACGGGGTTCTGCACGTGCACTCACACATGTCTCTCCCTCTCTCACTCTCCTATGCTCTTTGTTTGCGCAAGAGAAGAATTTATTCGAGAGGGAGGAAAGTGAGAGAGAGGGAGTATAGTAGAACACGCGTTCGAGAGAGCAAGAGAGTTAGCCGCATGTGCTCGAATTAACGATCGGATCGAAATCACTCGAGATATACACTCGGCGCAGGGTCCGCGCGTATAGCATACACGGAGCTCTCTCTCTCTCTAACGACTCTCTGCGGACAATGAGCAAATTTTACTTGCAAACTGTATCTTAGTGCGGTGTATGTATGTATATAGGTAGGCTTTGCGCGGCCACGTTCAAGCGTGTATATATAGCAGAGCTGTGCGTATTTTCATCGTCGCTGAGAGAAAAGAGAGAAAGGATAAAGCGGGATCCTTTATCTGGATTTATTTTCGATCTGGAACAATATTTCAATTGGGGCTCGACTCGTTATTAAATAATGGAGAATGGAGAAATAATTTTTATTAAGATATCGTATGTGAAGATGATAATCGATTGGTTTGGAGGAGTCCCAGGTTCAGAATAAATCGTTGGAATTTCAATAGTTTAAACGTCGTCGTAAAAGTGTATATATAATGAAATTCAATTAACAGTATAATTGACCACTTCAAACTTTATTCAATCTTTAGTTTCTGAAGGCAGGAATCTAGATTTAAGGTTTCATTGGTCGAATTTGAGATTTCCTACGGACTCCGAAGTAGTTACAGAAACTAATTATGCTTTTGGAGTATGATTTCTCGTTAGTTTTCAATGAAATATTTGACACACGTAATTCTCATACATGATATTTTAATAACTGGGTAAATTTCAACGTATTGTTTATGAGATTATATAGTCATATCTTAATAATTTTAATTTTCGTAATTTGTTTTATTTTATTTTTAAATACTGCGCATAAACATTGGTAGGTCAGCTGTATAACACCCGTTGGTCTCCTCTTCGATTCGCGAGCGACACACATCGTGCTGTTTATTATCGAGCCCTTCTCCGTTTATTTATTATTCGAAAGTTCTCTCTTATGTCATGGACGTTTTCATTAAAGTTTAGAGAATGTAAAAGACAAAAGACCGTTTGCGATGCATTCGTCATGGCATCAGGACGTTAACCTAGTAGTAATGTAAAAAGTGTAATAAAATATCAGTAAGTATTTTTCATTTTTCTTATATATAGATATCAACACCGGTCATCTTTTTAAAGAAACTATAACAATAATAATAGTAGTTATATATTATTGAAAAACAATTAGCGCTTGTTTAAACTCTAATTTCACAAACCTGAGAAATCATAAATTTAAAATACAGAAGATAACGCAGGGATCAGGTCTGTAGAGATACCGAAGCTAAACGTGGACTTGACGATTTCACTCGCAACATCTGATGCATATTCAATAGCGTCGTCGCCGCACCATCAGGAAATTTCCAAATCGAGCCGTACCTAAAGTCACTTAACCTCTCTTGTCGAGCGATCGATTCATAGCTCGCTGCACGACCCCGAAAGTTTCCTATGTTAATCAGATCGAGGCCACGTCTTATTTATCGACGGCTCGTTTCATCGACGTCCAGTGGGATTTCCCTTTCCTTTGTATTGAAGATGCTAATTGGCTGTTAAGGGGAGGAGGATACCTTTAAATTTCGAAAAAATCAATATTTTTCTTTATTTATATAGTATTCGTAAAAACTTGTAAAACAGTAAACTTGTAAAAAAAGGTTGAGTGAGATATTTGAAAAATTCACGAAGATATAAGCAAAAATGTCAACAGACTTCTGTACAGAAACGTGCCACCAGTTTCTAGCGATTTGGGTCTTATCACATAAAAGTAAGCCACATCAAGAACCAATTTCTTACAATCGATTTTACGGTTAAAGAAAAAAATTTAATATTTCAATATGTTAATTTAAAATTAATAAAAATAATTTTTTAATTAATTTTTTAACAAAACATACTACGAAAAAAGCGTTTTGGCTATACATTAAACTAAGAAAATATGTTAGCTAAATTAATGTTTCTATATTTTATATATACATACATAATCTAAACACATACAAAAATTTTAAATGCGATTCACGAACTCAAATCGCGCGCTCAGCTGGTAAAAAGTGTACCTCGCAGGGTCAGCTGTCAGCGTCGGCTGCTCTGTGCGCACATGTTTTATTTTGAATTTGTTCGAGGTTAGTTTCATTGACATAGACAGTTACTAAAGTTAAATTCTACCTTGTGTTCATCCGCAGAACTTCAACCAACTGAATATTAGATAAGTCTAAATTAACTGAATAAAAAATATTTAATTTCTAAAAAGCATAGATACTTTGTGAAAATTTCCTTTTCAGATTTGCAGCAGTAATTATTATTAGATCTAGATAGCTATTGCAAGAGGCTACGTCCAGATAGATCTTCAGAGAGATTATAATTATCATGAAATATGATAAAAGCATCCGAAGGATTAAGAGCTATAGCTGTACCTCTAGTTGCGATAACTCTTATATAGTAAGTTGTATATTTATTACTTTCTACTCAACTAACTAAAGTTACAAATTTATTGCTTTTTTCAAAGAATCAGTCAAGCATTTTTTATAATCAGCAATGAATTTCTCTTGAATTGAAACTTTTCTTTATATCTTCAATACATTAAAGAATTTTTTATTTTTTTTTTATATAATTTGCTTTTATAATATTGAAATAGGTTTTGAATTACTATTTTACTTTTATATGGGATATTTCAGGTGCAATGAGCAACTCAAAATTCCACAGAATTTTATTTTTATGCTGCTTCTTCAATAGAAAATGATTATATTTTACACCACAGCTGTAAAATATAATCATAAAAACTATTCATTGCATTAATAATATCAAACTATTGCAGGTAGCACGTATACACATTGCAAGAACTTGTTTGTCGACAAATTTATTCTCTGTACTTCTTATAAATATATAATTGTTTTTTAGACACTATCTAAAGAATCAATTTAACTAATAAAAAGTGTGTATAGCATCAAATTATGTGTAAGTAGAATAGTTAAGGTCATGATGTTATAATAATAAAGAATAAATCACTATAATAGGTTTATTCTGTATGATTATAACTATCATGACCTTAACTATTCTACTTATGCATAATTTTATGCTTCTTATACTTTTTATTAGTTAAATTGATACTTTAGATAGTATCTAAAAAACAATTATACATTTATAAGTAGTATAGAGAATAAATTTGTCGACAAACAAGTTCTTGTACTATGTTATACATGCTACCTACAATAGTTTGATATTATTAATGCAATGAATAGTTTTTATGATTATATTTTACAGCTGTGGTGTAAAATATAATCATTCTCTATTGAAGAAGTAGCATAAAAACAAAATTATGTGGAAAAAACACATGAAAGTCAATAATAAGTAAATTTGACTCCGCCAGTCATGTCAAAAACAGGTTTTTTTCACTATTTTTACATCTTTTAAAAATTCATAGCTCTTTTCTGAAGATGAAACCCATCTTGGTCCAGGGCTTATGTTAAAGGGTTAAGAATACAGAATCAGAAAAAACTTTGTCAAACAAAAAATGTTCTGTCAAACTCCTTTCTTTTTTTGATAAAGGTACACTGAAAAGCAACTAATCAGAGACTTTCAAAAAGGGTCATAAAAAAAATATGACTTCATTCTAGAAGTAAAATACAAACTTTTTTCCAATCAATGTGCTATACAAGAAGTTTCAGGATTTTGAGTAAAAGAATGGTAAAAGTTAAGTTTTCACCAAAAATTGCAAAAAATAACAATTATTGATGTGCAATAACTTTTGTAATTATTGGAATATTGCTCTAAAAATTTAGGAACATGTTTTTTTCATAAAAAACTGTCTACAAATTTTGAGCTGCTTATAATTTCACCTGAAATATCCCATATGAATGTTTCTTATGATGTTTTGAATATTTTAATCACAGCTACATATTTTATCGTGTCAACTAATTTAAAATGATTATTTTTTACAGAAATTTGTACCTGCTCAACCACTCCTTTCTCAGTTTTACTGATGTATTTAAGATGTTTAACTACTTACTACTGCTTGTACTGTTTGGTAGTTTAAGTCCGTATACCTGCTAAAACACAAGTGGTAAGCAGTCATATCTATTTTTGTAATATTAATACATCATTTACAATTAAGCTAAAAACAATACTTTTTAATGTTTTAGAGAAAAGAAGGGAGTACGAAGGAAAGGAAGAGTTTATCGTTTCATGCTTAAAGCTGTTTTCTACATAATCTCAAAATTTAAACTTTGGTGTAACCTGCAGGTTCACAAAGGTGATGGATTTTAATTCAATTGAGCTTAAATTATTGGTATTTTATGTGGTTTAGGGCTGAAAATGTGTATGTATCAAAATTATTTACTATACTTAGACCACTTCTATTTATAATTTAGGTTAATGATGCATTAACAAACAGGTCTGATAGTACTATCTCGTATGCGGATGATGCGGCAATCATTGTATCTGATGATACTTGGGAAAAAGTAAAATCCAAAATGAATATGTAGTTGAATGATATATCTACTTGGTTAGCTCTAAACAAATTATCATTAAAGCGTGCCTAAGCATATGGATATAGTTATACAGGGTGTTCGATTAAGAAGAATAGAAAATTGTAAATATCTGGGAATCGTTTTTTATTTTAACCTAAAGTGGAATAGTTATATTGAATATATATTAAGGAAAACCAAATATATAATATATATAATATATAAAATGGCTAGTTATATGCAAGCAGATACTTACACATATCGTCAATTTCTGGGATTTTTTTTATACATAATGGCAGTTTCTGGTACTCTGAGTGTTATCTGGGAATGACCAGAAAATTTTTATGTATAATGGAAGTTTTTGGTACCCTATGGGTTACTTTCACAATGTTTTTTTTCCGTAAACTTCTTCCGAAATACATGAAAAACATTGCGGAAAGTAAAAGGGGCGCCGCAGACGTTACTATAGAAGTTCAATAACCGGTCATTATTTCTTTAGTCACTATATATATTGTTACATTTTTATTCTGAATGTTGATGTAAAACGACCCTAATCTTTTAACATTGAGTTATCAGAAACTGCCGTAACCATCGATTATATATACTTGGAATAATATACTATCCATTTTTGCATAGCATAGTTATGTATGGAAATACCGCTTGGGGTGGTGCATGTAGAAAAAAACATGATCTTCTACAGAAGACACAGAACAGAATTCTAAGAATTGTAACGAAAAATTGTTTTGTACAAGATATTCCATTAAATTTAAAGCAAATATTCGCGTACGAATGTCTTGTCTTATGACTTATCATTACTATGAACTTCAGAATCTATACTTGTCATCTACTAGCGTAACGAGAAATAAAACTTATTATACTACCTAAATGTTCGAAGGCAGGAAGTAATAAAAATAACCACATCAGGGCAATACAAATTTTTAATAATTTACATCTAATGTAAATCTTAAAACACTTGTGATATTTCAAAGAATTATAATAGAAAAATTTAAAGAAAGGGATAAATGTCAATATATTTTAAGCATGATTGTGTCTGACTTATTACTGTTGCTACTGTATTTAATTTAACATAGGAAATTTAGTTTTAAACTAGTTTATAAATTAGTATACAAGCCCGACCTATGTACTTACTGGTAGCACTAACTACCTCTGTAGGATGCTAGTTTCTCCAAGCATGATATATGCTTGGTCTTTTAACTATGCATGTATAATTACTACGGTAAATAAATAAATTATTAGTAATTTTTCTAGGTTAGCATAATTTGTATAGTTTTTAAATAAAAAATGTATATCGAGAATCTAATTTCATACATAAAGATGCATGCAAAGATACCAGTTTATTTGTGCCAATAATTAGTAAATCTGTATTAAATAATTATTATTATATTAAGTAATGTTTTTTCGCAATTTTAGTGAGAAAAGATTCCAAAAAATTAAGTATAAAATTGGGAATTCATTCTAGCGTAAACAGTTATTTCACACATGCTTTTTAATTAGATAATGACTGAATAATGGCTAAAAATGACGTTTTCCAATTTTCGGTAAGATTGAACAATTTGAAAAAATTGAAAAAAATTCAAGAATTTATTTTTTTACATCAAATAATTGTGGGCATGCTTTTCGAGTAGGTAGTGACTAAATATCGGCCAAAAATAACCAAAAATCGCCAAAAAATGACGTTTTTCGACTTTTAGGTTAAGTTGCACCACTTGAAAAAATCAGAAAAAATCAGAGATATAGTTTTAACAAAAATAAATAACCACCAACAAGAATTAGTCCTGTGCCTGTGAAAAAAATTTTTAAAGCAATTTGAAATTTAAAAAAATTTTTTGACATGTTATTTACTAGGTATGGTTTCAGAAAATTTTTTTATCAAAATGTATAATTTTTTGTATAATCTCAGAAGCCGTGTAAAAAAATAAATACGAAAAAATCGGTTTCTTGAAGTTATGGCCACAATAAGACCCTAAATGAGGGTACTAATATTGCCATATCTAATATTTTTGTATAGAACAATTTTTATTCAGATATTACACCTGACAGAACGTTTCATAACACTTAATTTAATCAAATGGATATTCAGGCATTATTAAAAACAAATAATTTTTCAGAATTGCATTATCTACTTTTCGTCAAATTATAACATAAATATTTGCGAAACGTAACAGTTTTTGCTGAGTTTGACGAATATCAAAACTAGTTTTTTTGTTCATTATAGGCTTCTTCTTTTAGAAAGCAAAATGCACGTGTACATAATTAAAAGATTTTGGTTATATATTTATATTTCTTATTTATTCACCGATTTTTTTCTTCATATATTTAATTTTCAATTAACAACAGATGCCTCACTCGCTGACGCACGCGAGAAAAAGAAAGGAAGAAAGAGAAAGAGAGAGAGAAAAACAAAGGACAAGAAGTGTATCAACTTAATATAATAGAAGATGGTCCGATAATCACACCCCTAATGCCAATTTATTAACAATTTTTAAGTAAAATGATGCAATTATTAGCTTCTATCGGAAAAACTATCTTTCAACCTATCTTATGGGTTGGATTTAAATTTCCCAAAATCGTAAAAATAAATGTCGCCTAACCTGACCTAAGTCCTGACCAATTAAATTTTGAACTTCAAAGGAAATGAAACTGTTCCATCTTAGTTTATGTTCCTACCACGAGAGAACGCCAGTGGGATTTTAACAGATGCATTTCCCCACGCGACGCTTTTCCAGATTTCCACGTTTTCATTTGTTTCGACAGACGCGCATAGTATAGCGACGCTGACTGACGTGCTTCGTAGAACGACGCTGAGAGACGAGCATAGTATAGCGACGCTGAGAGACGTGCATAGTATAACGACGCTAAGAGACGCTGAGCACGCCCCGCAAGAGGCCTTTAAAGGTATATTTATTTATCTATAGCTTATATTTGTGGAGAATCGAAAATTGGGTTATTACTAATTGTAAACAGGAAACGTTTTTAAACTTTGTTAGATAAACTTCGTTAAACAATTAATATAACGAACAAAATAAAATCTTAATTTTTTGAAACGCATATAATAACACCTAAAAAAATAGGATTCGAATTAATTCCGTAAAATTTTCTTGGATAAAATTCAATACTTAATAATATTTCAAGCGTTCTTATAAAAGAAATAAAAATTTCATGTATTGAAATAACGTTTTCCGTCAGATATTTTATTAAGAATACAAACTAGGATTTTATGTTGCATACAAAGCAAAAACAAAATAAGTAATAAATTTCGCTACTGATGTGCGAAACGGGTGATTCTTGCACAGGTGCAGATTCACACATCCCACGAGGTACGGACGAAAAGACGAGAAATAGCAAGAGATCAGAGTGTGTGGTGGGGGGAAGAAGCAGGGGGAGTGTGGGAGGACGCAGTCCACCCCACCTCAAAAATAATAATTTTTTTAACGAAGTGTGCGAAATTCGCTTTCTGATGCTTGCTTGCGTGCGCGAAGTAGCTGTTTTACACACGGCGTGCGCAAAAGTCGCGCATGCGCAGATCAATTTACTTCGCGCACGCCGTGTGTAAAACGGCTACTTCACGCACGCAAAACAAGCATGAGAAAACGAGTTTCACACACTGCGTTAGAAAAATAGAGTTCGATACATGTGTGCGAAAAGGGTAATCATTGCGAGAATCACCCACTTCGCACACTTGTATCGAAATGTACTATTCGCGCACGCCGTTTGTAAAACAGCTATTTCGCACACCCAAAACAAGCATGAGGTATACCGTGTACTCACGTGCGCACGTGTGTGAATCACCTACTTGGTGCACTAGTTGCGTAATATACACAATTTTTTGACAGAAGTGCGCAAAAAACTTCAAATTTAATAAAATAAGACAAACTAACGTAAAGAGGGAAAAGAAATAATAGATACAAGTCGATTTTCTCGCCCGAGCGTAGCGAGGATGAGAAAAAATGACGCGTAAATGCACATAAATGAGGTAAAAAAGAAACATATAAATATATAAATAAATTTAGTAAAGTTGATTAACAAATATACGAATCTTTAGTTATTTATTAAAAAATAAACTATTACAATCAATATATAAAAAAAAATAAATCATACAGAATTTATAATTGTTGTTTCCATATCATTCTGTTATGACAAATTTAACTGAATAATTATTCAGATTGAAAAAAAAATTCTTATTTGGCAATAGGGAATTGAGATGATTAGCATGCATTTGTTTATACTCGTAGCATCGTTTGTTTTGATTAGACTTAGCCCGAGCGCCCATAATTCCATGATATGAAATACATATCAGTTTGTTTACTTACAAGGAGAGGCTCAGAGTTCCGGATCACCAATTTTTCCAAAACTTACATAGGCTGTAGATATTATTGAATAATAAAACTTTGTCAAGTTATAAACCCTAACGCATCCATATAAAAAAGTTACAGCATGTAACAATTTCCAGTCGATATTAGTCAAATTTTCAAATTTTTGACTTTTATCTTTGATTTTAGATGTTTATTCTAAAAGAAAATTATATTATCTATTAGATATTATTAAAATTAATATAAATCATGCAAAATTACAAGGAATCAGTAAAAATAGTGGATTTAAAGTTATTTTGTTACCTGAATTCATACATTTTTCTGCGGCTTCCACTTATTTTCATGCTTTCCCTAGTAGAAAATAACCCAACCAAAATGGTGTAACTTTAACGGTTGGTTAGCCAACGATTGCTCAATTATCAATAATTAAATATCTAAAAGTTCAACGATTAGCCAACGATTGCTCAATTATCAATAATTAAATATCTAAAAGTTCAAGAAACAACAACATTAACGAATAAGAAATATATAGATACGTAAAAACGATTTATTTGTAAAAAGTAACAAAAATTA
>JAWWEQ010049815.1:0-12752 GCA_035583055.1 Torymus tubicola
AATGTTTACTAACATGTATACTCAATTATATTCAGAACAAAAGTATATTTTTGAGAAATTATTAAATAGTGAAAGTATGATTTATTTTATAGGTCCTGGTGGTTCAGGTAAATCATTTTTATATAAAAAATTAATTTTTTATTTTTTGTCAAACAAACAAAATTTTATCAATTGCTTGGACTGGTATTGCGTCAATATTCCTATATAAAAAAGAAATGGACTTGAGATTGTCACCTCTATTGATTGCGATTGGTCAATTCGAAGTGAACATGTAAAAATTAATTGGCCCCCGATAGGGCGCGCGTAGCCCTATTTGGGTGGATTTTTAGTCACGACCGCTTCTCGGGAGAGCCTTATAGTTTCGTCAGGGCGAAAATTGAAACACTTCAAATTCCGAAAATGTACAACTTAAAAATCATTTCCCACCCAAAATGAGTTCATTTTAAGCATTTTTCAAGATGTATGTATGTCTGTACGTATGCATGTAATCAAGTAACCCAACCAAACCCAACGCAACCCAACCCAACCCAACCCGATTATCTCACCGAAAAATTGACGGATCTCGCTGATTTTTTAATTATATGTTCTTCTAGCGTCTTCTATTGAGCGAGGTCGGTGAGAAATAGAAAAAACGCCAGAGCTTTTAAAAATATGAAATAAATGATTTTTCAATATAATGGGTACAAAATGAAATTAAAATTCTAAAACCACAAACGCATCTGCTAAAACTAATAGAATACATCTTTTTTATGTTAAACATTTTTTTCTACAAACAATATTTAGCAATGAATTAGCGTAAAAACCGCTTAAAAGATAAAAAATAGTCGTTTTTTCGCTATTACTTTACAGGATTTGACTTGACACAAAAAACGTTAAATGTAAAAGTTATAGATGATATTAAAATAAAACTTTTTCCTGTTGAATATTTTTTTCTACAATCAATTCCTGACGAGTTAAATGTAAAAAAACAATTTTTAACGCCTAAATATACATAAAATGGACAATTTTCAGCTATAATTTAATAGTATTTAATTTAACGCCAAAATGTTAACTAAAAAGTTGTAGACATTATTAAAACAAAACTTTTTCCTATATAACTTTTTTATATAAAGTCAATTTCTAATAAGTTTGATCTATAAAAACGATTTTTTAATGTCTCAATACACCTTATACAGTCAATTTTCGTTTATTATTTAACAGAGTTCAATTTGACACAGACATTTCAGATACGACTTATATAACTAGATTTGTATAATTTTATTATTATTATAAATTCAGTTTTTATAAGTATTTGAAGTGCAAGTTTGACTCCAATGAAAATACAAGATTCTCTTGTAGAAAATACAAGAGTCTCTAGGTAGGGCGCGGCCCCCCTAGTTAAAATTAGAATCCGATAAGAAAAAATTACACGAGGTAGATGGAATAATTTGGGATGAAGCATCAATGATACCAAGAAAAGCTTTAGACGTTGTAGAGAAAACGTTGAGAGATATTTGTAATACGAATTTAGCATTTGGGGGAAAATTAATTATATTAGGAGGAGATTTTCGGCAAATTCTTCTAGTTATTAAAAACGACTGCAGAAGTACGATTGTACAAGAAACAATAAAATATTCAGATATTTGGCCACTTTTTAACAGAATGAATTTAAAAAAAAATATTCGTTCTAACTATAAATAATTCGCTTTGTTTTTATTAGATATTGGAGAGGGAATAATTAATCCGTTTAAAATACGAAATAGTTGGAAAACTGATGATATTTGTTTGAAAATATATAAAGATATTGTTTGGGAATTGTCAAAGTGTTTTGAATTTTCGCGCGGTTGCGTGCTCGACGGTCTACTCGCGACGCTGCCGAGGCGCGGCAAATATCTGAATATTTTATTGTGACTAGCTAATACCTACGGCAGTCATTAGTTTTAATCATGTTTTCTCTCGAGAGAGAAAGACGGAAGTTCTCCCTCCAAGCGCTCTCTCAGTTTTTGAACATCCGCGAAACTCCATCAGCAACAAGGAAATTCGTAAAATCACACACCAAACCCAACTCTTTTCACTGGCTCGACTCAGCATTCATCAGGGAAATTCAACTCATCGTTATCAACGTAATCCAGGACACCGATTGAGAGGATACATCACATCGTGGCAGCAATTATTGTTGCTACGCAGGAGCTGCACACGTGCACAGGTAACTTCAAAATATACATGTATAATTCAAGTGCGCGAATTCAACCTCATGCTCTGTCTCAGTGGATAAACTCACACATGGTTAGATAAATACTATTCAATCATGCCTTTTCATCTAACCTACAATTAATTCAGTAATAATTAATTGTACCTTGCTCATGCCAGCAGCACAGTGAATCATCATCAGGAGTAGACTCAGCTACAAGGTGTATATCTTGTAACACGGGAAATTTATTTCCCCTATGCCGCGTTATTAGACTCGCCCTGAGGGCTTTACTGACACAAATTTCGACTTTACATCTACTCCACCTCCCGGTTTATGATCGCGACTAAATTATTTAATACGGGCACCTTGTCACGACAACGACATTCTAGCACGGCTACGCTCGGCACGTCTCTTACCTCTTGCACGGATTCGACTTCCAAAGGACGACCTGGGGACTGTCGCAACCCTCGGCGGTAAAAATATCTCCTGTGAAAACTAATCGAAAAGTTACGCGGCACTAATGAGTAGGGGGCACGTGGCTTTCTCGCTCACCAACGGACAATACATACACTTATAAAGAAAACCAATTCTAAAAATAGCACGTCGGGGAGCGACAATGGCTGGCCGATAATAATGAGATCACACTCACCGCTGATTCACAGCTTCATCTTGATTATCTTTCCTGAAATAACTCGTGCAGGCACGGGTAATTCCCCTCTTTCGCTCTGTCTCCTATACTCACGGTATACAGCACCTGTCTGTCTGTCTCTCTCTCTCTCTCTCTCTCTCTCTCTCTCTTTCTCTCTCTCTCTCTCTCTCGTGCGGCTAATATACGTACTTAGCTCTCTCTCTTTCTCTCACGCCTATCGTATCTAGCCCGCTGGCTATCATGCTCTCTCACTCACTCTCCCACTCTGGCTCATTTGCGTTCTCTCTCGCACGAGTACTCTGCTATCTACCTGCAGCGCGCAGGCTGCCGCTCTATATGTCTCTCTCACTCACATACACAGCACGCTTACCTAGTACGGGCAGCATACGGCGGCCTTCTCTCTCGTTCTCCCACTCCGGCTCATTCTCTGTCTCTCTCACCTTCGTGTAGAGTACGCGGCTACGGCACGGGCAGCATACGGCTGCTTTCTCTTTCGCTCTCCCACTCCGGCACATACTCTTTCTCTCTTACTCCTCTACGGCGCACAACCAGCTGTTCGTATATGTGTATCGTCTTTGGCATGTGTGCGTGTTCGTGGACGTGTTTGTATCGTATAAGGTTGTGTTAGTGTGTGTATGTGACCGCTGTTTATTATCTCCCCTGGCGCTCCAGGCCTGTCCAGTGCATTAATTTTGCATGGAGCTGAGGACGAGGAGGCGTCGGCATAAGAGCGGCTCTTTCATAAATGCATTCTATGCATTACATTCCCCTTCCCTCCCCTAAACCGGAAATACTCCGTGTTACCGTCGGTTTACAACCATACTCTCTTATGCCGGCCACTATGTCACTCGCTCCTCGACCTTAACTCCGTCATCTGTGCTTATCTTAATAACTATTTAATTATGTAATAAAGCTCGATTAACTAGTGTCTCCCCCAGAGACCTGCTACTACTGCACCGAAAGAAGGTTTTATTAGTACTTCTAGAACTGCATCTCCCTCGGTCTGCACCTGGAAAATGAAATGGGTTATTCGATCGGGTCAGGACATGAGGGTGGGGCTTGACTCTTTGGGTGTTATGGATTCGGGGCAGGTACTTACTGGGTGGAGGCACGCGACTCGCTTGGTATATCTTCCTTACCAAGTATACTGGAATAGTCCCTCCCTGGCACGATAGCGGGGCCTATTACCCAGGCTCACGACATCTAGTCACGGCGATTCGGGTCGCCAACCCGCCTACGCGCTTACTGGCGCGCCGGCCCTTGCCCGGAGTCTCCAGGTGGTCTTGGCGAGGCCGCGGGGTTCTGGAACATGGCCCGCAAGTTTCTAAGTACCGCGTGTGAGCCAATTATTGCGTAGTATATCGCAACATTTCTTCATTGGCTGGCACGGGTTGTGGTGGTTCCGCCCGGTCGACCCTCCTCTAGGGAGTCCGTATAGGCCCGGAGGCGGCCCTCGAAGTCGATGGCCGGCTCTCCACTTCTCTCACAGTATTGGTGGCCGGTGGCCTCGCTGGCACGGCGGTAGTTGGAGGCCCTTGCGGCGCTGGCTCGGCCCGCCTGATACCTTGGGGCTCGTCGTCGGCTCTGCGGCGTCGGCGGTGGTGGTACTGATCCTTGCAGCGAGGACATCGTGTGATCACCACCCCCCGCCGGCCGCAATTCATGCAGTTCTCTGCCTCCGTTGGTCGGGGGCAGCGCCGCCTATCGTGGCCGGGCTCCCAACAACTAAAACAAGCCCGCTTCGGGGGATCTAGCGTCGGGTCATGAGGTATGGGATTGAGATTCCCATAAATCACTCCCGTCAGCTTAATTATCCCCCGAACGATCAGCACACTAGGAGTGGGCGCTTCTTCTCGCTCTGTTGGTGGGGTAGGCACCTTTCGGCGCGGTGGCTCGGACGTCACGGCACAGTGCCCCCGAGATACGGGTACCCCCAGCGTAGATGGTGATCGACGACGTATGTGTAAAGGTTCATAGTCGTCGATCTCCAAGTGTCTCCGCGGGTTGTACGCCTTCCTCTTTGAACCCGTGTCATGACGCAACCGAATCTCGGCCCACATGGGCACCTCCCTTGGCGCCGGTGGCTCTGGCTCTGGTTGGTGCGAGCGTGGCGCTGGCACGGGCATCTTCGCCCCAGAGACACGGTATATCCACGATGATTTCCCTCCACAAACGTCGCTATCATCGTTTTGAGCGTTCGGTTACTTCGCTCTGCCGGATTGGCTTGTGGATGATATGGTGGCGTTGTCACGTGGCGAATTCCATACTCATCCAACGTCTTCTTCAGCACTTGGTTATCAAACTCCGTCCCATTGTCTGTCAGAAAATACAACGGCGTCTCCCATCGGAAGAGTATCAACTCTTCCAAGGCACGCGCAACGGCTCACAGTGTTCATTTTTAAAAAAAATGGACAAAATGAAATATCTCACGAACGGATATCGATAGCCCAATGAGCCCAACTGCATGTTAAAGCTGAAATGATATAGTATGAAGGAAAAATAGTCCGGTACCAATGATTTGACCCTGTGACTTTGAAAATAAAGGTCAAAGTTGACGGTTATAAAATTTTTTCCATTTCTTCAATATTCTGTCACGAACTGGATCGGTTTCTAATTATGGAAGGTATTATCTTTAAAGGTTTGGAACGAGGGTCCCGAATCTTAGTTAAAAAATATGATTGAAGCTAATACACGATGAGAAAAATTGATCAAACTCAAATAAATAACGATTTTTCGTCTTTTCCGTTGTAGGCTTTGTGGTTATCAACTTTTCGATAAAGTCAATATATATTCGTGTAGAGTTTCATGCAAGTAATCAAAGTTTGAGGTAGAATTGTAAAAAATACGAAAAATTCACCATGGAATAAAATGCAGCGCAGCAACATACATAATCGCAAGTACACAAACATTACAAACATAATATAAATATAAATACAATATATAATAAAAATAAATATATAGTAGAAAAAAACATAATAACATCGAAAAAGTTGATAACCACAAAGCCTACATCGGAAAAGACGAAAAATCGTTATTTATTCTCGTTTGATCAATTTTTCTCATCGTGTATTAGCTTCAATCATATTTTTTAACTAAGATTCGGGATCCTCGTTCCAAACCTTTAAAGATAATACCTTCCATAATTAGAAACCGATCCAGTTCGTGACAGAATATTGAAGAAATGGAAAAAATTTTATAACCGTCAACTTTGACCTTTATTTTCAAGGTCACAGGGTGAAATCATTGATACCGGACTATTTTTCCTTTATACTATATCTCTTCAGCTTTAAAATGCAGATGGACTCATTGGGCTATCGATATCCGTTCGCGAGATATTTCATTTTGTCCATTTTTTTTAAAAATGAACACTGTGCGGCTTTTCCGTCCGCTTTTCTCAGTGGCTTTAGTTCTAACCAGCGAGTAAACAGATCCTGGAATATGAGCACGTACCGATACTGGTTTGTATTCTTCCGCAGCTAAATCATGTCTGCAGCTACCACACTCCACGGGCGCTCAACTATTCTCTTGCTCATCAACCCTTGAGGCCCAAATTGCGAACTTTTGAATCGTTGGCACTCGGCACAGGTCTGCACAAAATAGTACACGTCGCGATACAGACCTGGCCAAAAATATTCTCTCGCAACACGGTCATAGCTTTTTGCTATACCTAAGTGACCCGCAGAGGTCAGACAACGACTGTCTACGAGCACTCGTTCTCTTCGCTCTAATGGCACAACGAGTCTCCATCCTTCGCCTCCATCGGTTATTGGATCGATGAGCGGATCTCTCTTGAATTTATACAGTAATTCATCTTCGATTTTCCACTAGGGGTACTTCTGTGGGGCCTGTGTCACATTACTCAGCTTCGTGAGGTACCACTGATCACTTACATCGTCACACAATGCTATTTAGACATCTTCGTCTTCAAAAATCCGTGAGAGGGCATCTGGCACTTTATGCATCGAGCCTTTCCTATGCACAATGTCAAATGTCCATTATTGTAACTCTAAGGCCCATCTCGCTAGTCTCCCTGATGGCTCTTTTAGGGTACGTAACCGCTTTAAGGCACTGTGGTCTGTTGTCACCGTGAATTCGTACCCTTCGGGGTATGGTCTCAACTTCTTTACGGCCCCAATCAACGCTAGGCACTCTCTCTCTGTCGTCGTATAATTTCTCTCGGTTGGCTTAAGTACACGACTAATATGCACGATCGGGTGCTCTCTGACATCATGTTCTTGCGCTAATACAGCTCCTATGGCTGTGCCACTGGCGTCACATTGTACAAGGAATGGTTTGCTAAAGTCAGGCCTCGCGAGCACAGGCGCAGTGGTTAATACCTTTTTCAGATCCTCAAACGCTTCTTGTTGTTCCGCACCCCACGTCCATCTTTGATTCTTCCTTTGTAACTTGACTAATGGCACTTTCATCTCAGCACAATTCGGAATGAACTTCTCATATCATCTGACAATGCCGAGAAATGCTCGGAATTGACGCAAATTTGTAGGCTTCGGGTAGTTTAGGACGGCTTTAACACGCTCTGGGTCGGGGCGAAGCCCCTCGTAGTCTAACACAAAACCCAAGTATGTCACTCTTGAACAGCAATACGAACACTTCTTTCTGTTGATTTTCAACCTGGCGTCCACTAACTTCTTCAGCACGATCTCGATCCATTTTAGATGCTCTTTTAATGTCTCAGTGGCTACAATGATGTCGTCTAAATACCCGAAGACATATGGCTCGAACTCTGGCCCTAGTAGCGCGTCTATCAGGCGCTGAAACGTTGTGGGCGCGTTAGTGAGCCCAAAAAGCATCCTTGTAAATTGCCACAGACCCGATCCTGGCACCGCAAAGGCAGTGTATTTCTTGCTCTCCGGCGCCATCGGTATCTGATGATAGGCAGCTTTTAGGTCGATCTTAACAAATATCTGGCTCCTCTCAATTTATCTAAGATCGAGTCCATATTTGTCCAGGGATATGCATCTTTTTTCGTACTTCGTTCAGGGGCCTATAGTCTACGCAAGGGCGATACGTGCCATCTCTCTTGCTTAGAAGTACTGGCGCACTACAGTAGTCACTGGCCGACCGCTCTATAATCTCCTCGGCACTCATTTTTTGTACTTTTTCCTGCGCGATGCTCAGCATTTTTGGCGACATACGGCGCGGCTTCTCCTTGATAGGCGTCGGATCTGTCACGTAAATGTGATGTTCTATCAAATCCGTCAGCCCTGGCTTGTATTGCGCTGACTCTAGAATTGTCTCTACTAACTTTTCCACTGTTCTCTCTCTTCGTCATGCATCTCTGAGATTCCGGCATACTCCGCATACACGGCACGGTCACCTTCTGTCCTGTAATGTGCTAGCGATGCCCAACACCCTTCATTGGCTCTCCACAAGCCTTGTGCAGGCCACACTTCGAGATTGAATTTCTCGAAGAAGTCCATACCGAGTATCATATCATGATCTATGTCTCGGATGGCTTTCACCAGGAATGTCTCGACTCTCCCGTCTATCTCTAGGCTCACTCTCAACTCTCGTAAAATTCGATTGATGTCATCTGTCATGCTCTTAACGGCTGTTGTCGCGGGTAGGAGTCGGCTGTTGTAACGATCAATCACTCGTGGACCTACCAGAGATACCATGGCTCCGCAGTCGAGTAAGGCTCGATAAGGCTCTCCTCCGAGGAAAATTTCAATAAATGGACGATTATCGACACTCATTTCGGCTACCTGCTCATCCGCTGACGTCTCTTGGTCCCTTTTACTCTCTTCACTATTTGATACACCCGCTTCCTCGCACATTATGTCATCTGCTCTCTCCTGCTCTACCGATTGATGTACTCCATCCTCTCTCGGTATTTTGACGAGACTCGTCTTGGCGGCTTAGCACGGCGTCGGTGGATCGACAGGTTTTACTCTCGCCTGCGATAGCTTGCTCATGCACTGGCACGCACTGCTCTCTGTGGCCCTAGTCACTTCTGGTGACATATGCTTCATCGCATGCCACATTTTCCTCACTCTCCAGCTCTGCCGATTGGTGGACTCCACCCTCTCTCGGCGTTCTGACGATACCCTCGTCGTAGCGGCTTGGCACGGCATCAGCTACTCGACAGGCTTGACTATCACCTGTGGCTACTGGCTCGTCTGCCAGCATGCTCTGCTCTCTCTCACAACCTGCTCTTATCACCTCTTCTCTCTTCCTTTCTTCTTTCTTCATTTCTTCTCTCTTCTTCTCTTCACTCTGGCGCTCTTCTCACTTCTCTTCTTCTTTCTTCATCTCTTCTCTTCTTCTTTCTTCATCTCTTCTCTTCTTCTTTCTTCATCTTTTCTCTTCTTCTTTCTTCATCTTTTCTCTCTTTTCTTCTGCTCTCGTCTTCACTTCCCTGTTTATTGTCGCTGTGGTTGGAATTGGGAGAGCAGTGGACTGTTCTGGCCTCCCAATTGTCCATTTCCCCATTGGCTGCGCAGAGGGGCACAATCAGGGCACGTGGAAAACACGGCACCTTGGCGACCGCAAACTTGGCGGCTCACCAGCAGGGGTTGACGAGGCGGGCGTAGCAGGCACTCTGAGGCCATGTGGCCCAGCTGATGGTACTAATAGCATTCGCCTCGGGGGCAACGATTGGCTCTGTGTCCCGCCTCTTCACACACGTAGCATGCTCCAATAAATCTCGACGGTTCCCGACCAGTCTGACCGTTTACTGGAGGTGGCGCTGGTCCAGCTCTCGTCTCGTATCGTCCATTCCTCCTTGGCGCATTATAATTTTTCTTGTAATTATAATTATTCGGCTCGGAGGGGCTCTGTCCATCTCTCACACCTTGTTGCTGCTGTGTTGTCACTGGCGCCGCTGCCGGCGGCGCAGGCGTAGTCATTGCGGCTATCTCCTCCTTCTTCGTTTCACTCTTATTATTTTTCTTTTTCTTTTCCGTGCGTTTTCCTCTCTTCTCAGCTTCACATTTGGACACCTCTTCTTCTTCTGCTACTGCCACAGCAGCGGCGAACCTTGCGGCGCGCTGTGTCTTCATAAAAGCGCCTCCCTATAGTTTCATCTTCTCTCGAGGCTTTGGTGGTACATGGCGGCGATCTAATTCTCTTCGTCTCTCTAATCGAATTCCGTGTTCTTTAATGGTTTGTAAGGTTCTCACTTTCACATTGGCTAGTTCCTCTCTATATTCTGGCAAGATATTTCTATACACGATTTTTACGAGTTTTTTCTCGGATGGCGGACGCTTCAGATGTTTGGTGATGCATTTAACACACAGCAAATAATTCGTTATACACGCCTATCCCGTGTTGGACTACTGTCACTTTCGCAGGCACTCGTGGAGTCACTGATAGATGACGTGTCGTCGCTTGATGATGATTCTCGCCTACGTCGACTTTTCTGGCTCCTCTTATCTTTGATCGCTCGTCCAGACTTTGACACGTCTTCAAGGTGACCATGTGATCGAGTATCACGTTCGCTCTCGGCGTCACGATGTGACCTTGGCTTCGTTACACGCTCATCAACATAAGGCTGTTGATAGACTTCCCCATCACCTTGTACACTCTCTCTACGGCTAACTGGCGGTGTATGCTGGACTCTAGACGTAGTGAAAAAGTCATCTTGGATGATTCTGCGCGGTGACACAACGTCGTTCCGCCGGCTCAGTTGTCGCAGCTCAGAGACTCGTTCGTCGCCTGAACTTGGCGCTGCACGGCTTGGCCTTCTCGTCTGTTGGCGTCTACTGGCTCTAAGAGCTGATGTTATCTGCGTCAGTTTGGCACTAGCATAGGCATCCATTTCTCGCTCTTCTCTCGATGTACTCTCTCCGTTCGCCCATCCATCAGCATATAAACTTCTATTGACTGAGTGTGTCGCAGCGTCTGCTATGCGTGGCTCTGGGTTGCGTGAACAACCTGGCTGTGCTGGTACTGTCGCTTCAGCGCTCGAATTCGCCACGGTGATCGTGGGGCACGTCGTCGAGACTTCTGGCTCTACTCGGAGCCTGGCCAGAGTGCGTGTGCAATGCACTCTTAGTGTCGTCAATTAACAATTTTATATTTCGCAATTATTTTCACACAAAAAAATATATCATATATAAAAAAAAAATATCACAAAGTCATAAATTAATATAAATTAATTAAATATAATAAACAATATTATCCGCAATTTTTCCGCTTAAATTATAGAGGTTTTCTCTCTCGCTCTGTCTCCTATACTCTCTCCTACCTCCTCCTCTCTCTCTCTCTCGTGCGGCTAATATACGTACTTGGCTCTCTCTCTTTCTCTCACGCCTATCGTATCTAGCCCGCTGGCTATCATGCTCTCTCACTCACTCTCCTACTCTGGCTCATTTGCGTTCTCTCTCGCACGTGTACTCTGCTATCTACCTGCTGCCGTTCTATGTGTTTCTCTTACTCTCCCTACTCTAGCATTCTTTCTTTCTCTCTCCCTCCTGTACGGTCGGATTCGCATATACAGCGCGCAGTCTGCCGATGGCTCTCGCTCTCTCTCTCTCTCTCTCCCTACTCTCGCGCTCATGCTGTCTCTCTCACTCTAGCATACATGGCACGTATATGCAGCGCGCAGGCTGCCGCTCTATCTGTCTCTCTCACTCACATACACGGCACGCTTACCTAGTACGGGCAGCATACGGCTGCCTTCTCTATCACTCTCCCTACTCTGCTGCTCGCTCTGTCTTTCTCACCTTCGTGTAGAGTACGCGGCTACGGCACGGGCAGCATACGGCTGCTTTCTCTCTCGCTCTCCCACTCCGGCGCATTCTCTTTCTCTCTTACTTCCATACGGCGCACAGGCAGCTGTTCGTATATGTGTATCGTCTTTGGTATGTGTGCGTATTCGTGTACGTGTTTGTATCGTATAAGGTTGTGTTAGTGTGTGTATGTGACCGCTGTTTATTATCTACCCTGGCGTTCCAGAGCTGTCACGTTTCTCGGCGCGGCTCTCGTCTGCTGGCTCTGGGTTAGTGCGTGTGTATGTGCGTGGCTTTGGTACGTCGGCTGCTTCTCGTACCTCAGCAACAAAGTAGAAAAAATAGCGATTAGCTCCAGAGCATTAGTTTTGCACGGAGCTGAGGACGAGGAGGAGTCGGCATAAGAGCGGCTCTTTCATAAATGCATTCTATGCATTACAATCTTTTCATCGGTTACCAGTGGATAATTCAATTGGCCAAACTCATTTCAGTCCAACAACTGCATACTCACAACAGGTCAGTTGCTTCTTCGGAAGGAGCTGGTTTTTATTTCAACTTTCACATAACCAAACACAACAACCATTTAAGAATTTTAACTAGTTTCATGTACAGTATCCAATTAATATTTGTATTAAAATTGTTAAGTATATTCAAACCTTCAAATGTAAATTGAACCACTTTCTGCGGAACTTGATGTAATTCAATAATTCTAAGATGTTTATTTATTATGCTATGTAATAAATGTACAAACTTTTACATTTAAAACTTGTGTTTCACTCTGACTTATTTTAAACCCACCTACAGCATCTTACTCATAATAAATCATGATATTCTCAAATAGATATAAATTATAATTTATCTATAAATAGCGTTATTTTAACGTCTCATAATGAAAATTCAACTATTCTGAATAATCCTATATTATATTAAAGTGAATCCTATTTTGGATCTCCAGTTCTCCGGTTCACTTTGTAAGATGTGTTAAAATGGGTAGGTTCCAGGCTAAACTAGCCGCAGGGTCCAATTCGTTATGCGAGTCGTGCATACGAGCTCGAATAAACAACACACACACGTCTAAAATGAACAATATATATATTTGTTTAAAATGGCTTATGAACGAAGTTCTTATATATATATATATATATGGGCAGTTCTCAGGTGATTCGAGAGGTCAAAATTTTTTTTTCTTTTAAAATCACCTAAATCGCTTCGTAACCATCCCATATGTTACCCTGAATTT
>JAWWEQ010049816.1:0-12752 GCA_035583055.1 Torymus tubicola
GTTAGTTTCATACAATTTGCTGTAAATAAAATTAATCTATCGTTATTTGAAAAATCAGTTTACATATTTATATTGTGTTTTAGAAATATCAATTTGCAAAAAAATGACCAGAAAACTTTACAGAATTGTAAGAATTGTATAAAGGAGTTGGGATAAAGACACGTAATACATAAAAAAAGCGGAGCAATGTATAAGAGATTCTCTTGATGTTCTTTTTAGTTTAAATAAAATTTCCTAGTGATGTGTATTTCATGCATGTTCCTCTTATTCGGCTTTAAGAATTTTCAAAGTTTGGTTAATACGTGTATATAATTTATGTTGTTTAGATTTCGATATGTCCGAGTCTTTCGATTCAGGGATAATTCATTCTGAAAATTTACTGAGGAGATGCAGAATGAGCAAAATTAAAGGACGTAAGTTTATAAATCATAAAATATTTTTCATTTCTATTTTACTTTCATTTATTATTAAAGAAGTTTGTAATCGAAATTTAAAAAATTACAGATTTTTTTTATTGCTTGTAAATATAGCAATTGTTTAACTTACAAATATTTTATTAAACATATTCCACTCTTGAGAGTGGCATACAGCATCTGGCTTCTATTCTATAATTTCAATATTAATTGCGAATTATCCTTTTGAAAATTATTCTTTTATAATTTTCTTTATGCCTTGCCGATAAGCAGACTGCTCACGTTCTCAGCTCATTCCGTAAATTTTAAGAATCTTTCACAAGTAATGACTTCTTATTTACAATATCACAATGTTTAAACGGTTGCTCATATTTACAATGATCTTTAGATTTCATTGGTTTCGCAATTTATATCCGCATTTTGTAGATCTCAATGTATTTGTTTCTATTCACAATAAGTCTAATTCAAAATAATACGTAAACACATTTTTTCCAGAATCGCGATATGTGGATACACACAGAAAAAAAATGGGGAGAAGATGAACGTAATGCCGTTATCAATGCTTTAGGAGTTGAAAAAGGTTCTTTCCCAAAAGGTAACGAAATTCAAGAACAAATAGATAAGACTCCATGCTTACGCCAAAGAACAATTCCGCAGATTCGGGCTTGGCTTCATTGTCTTCCTAATTCTAATGCGAAAAAAATGTCATCAACTTACAAGCCAAGCAAAACTCCAATTAAACGTAATAGAATACCGAAGTAGTTCCATCAAAGATTGAAATGGTTGAAGCGTATAATGTGTCACCGTCTATACATTCATACAATTTATGCAAATCAAAGAATTTCATACAAGATGCTATCGATAAAAATAAAAACTGAATAGTTATTATTTATGTAATTTAAAGCTCCATGTGATATGTTCAGATATCGGTATATTTTCTAATTGTTACAATAATAAAATGCCTTTAAAACATAAGTAGTATGTTGTAAATTTTGCTTTTAAATAAACATCTAGGGCGGAACTTTAATACCTATAAATATCGAGACTTTTTGATCTTAGATGCATGTTATATTTAGAAGGCTATCATATGATTCCATTTCCCCTCAACTAGTCGACGGAAATATCACCAGCTCCAAAGCTGATCCATAAACGTACTAATTATCTGGCATCTCTCCAACTAAATCTCCCACTTTATCTCTCAGACCTCACAGCACAGAAACATTTTACATTATAATAAAAGCTTTTACATAATTGAACGCATACAATAATCTATGCATCCTACGATATCATTACAGTAATTGCCGATTTTCATAACCACATATAATAAACAAATCTTATTTTCAATTGTATCTTCTTCTCGCTTTTATCTTCATACTCGACGTTCCGCTGTATTTCAGTGCATATCTTATCTACGAGCTCCAATTGTGGTATGAGCATGATCGGTTGTCTGGATAGAATGTAAGCAGCACCACTGGCCGATTATAAAAGATCGGCTATTTAACATGTAGCTATGAACTTCTTGTACATAGCCTCGTTCTGTGTCTGCGCTGGTTGCAGTATTATATCGCTGCTGTTGTTCGAGCTTGCTACCCTTATCTTGTCTATCCTATTATTCCGCTGCCGTCTTGCCTATTATTTCGCTACCATCTTAACTACTGCAATAATACCTGCATCCGATATTTCTACCCTTTACTATGACTTGTTCGTGCACATGAATTCGCCGTACAATGATCTTAGCGTACGAAGCTGCGCATCGCGGACATTTCAGTCCGACTCCGTGACGGACATAGTTAACATAGTAAGTTCTAGCTTTTGAATATCGGGAATTAGTTACCTCATGACCTTCTAGCCAGCAGTTAAAGTAGGTGCATCTGGTGTCTCTTTAATCTCGTACGTGCCGCTGCTGCAATTCATTTGTGCATGTCAGCTTCATCAGCATGCGAATGTACAGCATCTACCAATGAAATTGGCTGATTTTTAAGCGAGCTCTGCATGAAATGGATCCGAATACGACATTATATTACAATTATTTTAGGAGAACATCTTTATTTAATACTAGAATAACACTATAAATTTAAGAAAAAACCGCTGCCAATTGATTGGCACGTAGCTTCCTCAAAATAA
Source organism: Torymus tubicola (assembly GCA_035583055.1). Lineage (NCBI taxonomy): Eukaryota > Metazoa > Arthropoda > Insecta > Hymenoptera > Torymidae > Torymus > Torymus tubicola. Next base: position 2,538 of record JAWWEQ010049816.1, read on the forward strand.
TTTATTGATTCGTTTTATTAAATTAAAATTCAAAAAATAAAATTTTCACGAATAAATTTGGTAAAATATTATAGAAAATATTAACTTGTAATTTCATGGCTATTCATTGCTGTTCCATAATTTGTAATATTTTTTGTGATTTCAATTCTTGTATGGAATGGAAAACAATCGCAAATACAAACTTTGATTCCTTTCAGAAAATATAAATATTTTAATTCTCTTTCAAATACTACCGATCCCAATCAGATACATAGAGCCATCCTCAAGAAATACATTTTAAAAAATGTCTAGAAAAATTTTAACCTCAAATATCTCTGAAATTTATGAACCCATCATTTCGCCCAAAGCACTCTGCTGATAACTATCAATAATATACCTCTACAATGAATTTTGAAACAAATAAGACAATTTTACGTTTTTGTTAATAACAAAAGAACCATGATAGCGAGAAAATGAATTTTTTTTTAGAAAATATAGGTAATTTAATTCTCTTTTGAATGCTCTACATTCCATTCAGATACATAAAGCCGTTCCCGAGAAATTACGATTTAAAAAAAAAAATGAAAAAAATTTTAACCTCAAATGTCTCCGAAATTTATGGATCAATCCTTTTGCCTAAAGAACTCACTCGATTGGTATACAAAATCTACCCCTAGAAAAAATTTCAAAGTGATTAAACCAATTTTACTCTAGTTATTGAACAACAAAGAAAATCCCTTTTTTTTATAAATTATTTTTTTTCTCTAAGAATAATGATAAAAAAACCTAAAAATTTTGTAAGTTATAGTACTTAATATACTTTATAACAAAAAAATATTCATGTTAATCTTTTTTTAATTTCGAAATATAACCTATTTACAAAAAATGACGTTTTCATCAATAACTTATGACACAATATAGCTATCGACTTCTTTTTTTTTAAATTGTAGAAAATTGTATCGTTCATACAGAAAATTCATAATATATAAACAATATTGGGTCTAAATATTAAACATTTTGAAAATTAAAAAATGTCTATAAAAATAAAAAAAAAGAAATTTTATAAAAATACAATAGTAACCCTAATTGTAGAAGCAAAATCTAAAAAAATGATCACTGAATCGTTAAAATCGGTCGAGTAGATCATGAGATATCAGCGTATACGGACATACATACACACACACACATCCATACGGACATTTTCTAAAAATAGTGTATGTCGATTCCAAATTTGCTAAATAACATTCCTAACATATTATCTCAAAAACTTTTTTTTTACTATCCCAAAGCTTCCACTAGGAGGAAGCAATAAAATACCTTTACTATATTATTTTATTATTTACAGTTAAAATAGATATTTACATATATATATTTTCAACAGGGTGTTCAAAATACTACTTGGTATTTATGGAGTTTTGGAAGAATACAATGAATTTTAGAACATTGTCAAATCTTGATGATCTTACAAAACTTCTAACTATTGATGAGTACCTTGGATTTTCATCACGAAAAATGTTTAATCAGTATGTTTTTCACCATTTAGAACTTAAAGAAATACAAACTGCATTAGTGGTTTTTGTAATAGATGGAAATTTGAAAGATAAGTTGCAACTTCTCATGGAAATTGCTGAACGGTGTAATCTTTATTATAAATTTAGTGTGCCCTATAGACAGTGGCTTGAAAAACATATCAAAATGTATCTGAATATTATGCACTCAAGTTCTAAAATTGAGACTATGAAGGTCTAAAAGTTATTGCTACAGTAGATCTTAAAGAAAAAGAAGTCCTAAAGTCTTTGAGTGGCGTATGTGCATCATTAAGTACAGAAAAAGAAGAGCAATTGCGCTTAAAAAACTTAGATTTTTCAGTTATTTATAGCGATCGGTTGAAAAAATCTAAACTGTTACTAGGGCCAGCAGCATTCGTAAATCACGACTGCTCACCTAACTGTATGTTTCTGAGCACTGATACATCGAAGTTATTAATTATCACCTTACGGGGAATAAAACGCGGAGAAGAACTTTTCTGCTACTATGGTTCAAATTACTTTGGTCTAAATAACCAGGATTGTGACTGCAACTCGTATCTTCAGAGTCATAAAGGTATATTTTTCTAAAATAATTTATTCAAGTTACTAATTACCTTTTTAATTTAATATTTCTCTCCCTCTCGCTCTCTCTTTCTCTCGCCTGTTCAGATATGCTAGCTGTTCGCGACATCGCTTGCTCGACCGTTGTAAGTTAAGCAGTGCTGTTATTGCACCCATCTTCGCATTGATCGAGATCATGGTATGTTTATATTATTGGCCATGTTCATAAGCGCTTGTTATGTGTCAGAACTCGACTCACTCTGTCGTGTATATTTACACACGTACGTACTCAGACGCGAAATATCTCCTAGACAGCCCACGCTGACCTCTTAATTTTTCGAGGGCACGTCAGTTATTCCTAAAGAGAATTGTCGCCGGACTTAAACTTTGGTACATTCTCGCTTTGAACCGGTAAATATTCCTCTTCTCATAACCGTTCGGAGCTTCCGCGTTCTAGCTGATTTGCGGGGGTCGACGTTATCCCCCTTCAACCATCCATATTGCGACGCAAACGATATGTGCGGGATCAGAGGAAGTATTTACCCCACCGCATGATGCTCACTGATCGGTGACGTTCCACCGACCTTGGTCGTGTGTTGCCCTCGAAATCTTTTCTTCGGGTTTCATTGTTCTAGGAGGAAAATTCCCCTTTCTGTCGATTCGTACGGTCCAGGGCCTTGCATCGTACCCGACTCATATTCTAGTGCTCTCAAGATCACTGAGAGTCGTTGGTAAACATACTCCTCCTCTGAGAATTCCTGGCCTTATTCAGTCACTTTCGAAGAATATGTCTCCGGCAGTTCAAATACTTGCGCGCATTGACGCACTCGTGCTGACTATTTCATCGGACCCTGCTTCTCGTTGCTCGGTGGTGATCGTATCGCTACCCAATCCACGATGGACTTACCACTTCTGCTCAACCTTTACTTCCAAACTCGTTGAAATTTCCTCTTCTTTTACCTCCTCTTCGATCTCTTCGATGGGTCGGATGAGTATTTCTCCGAGGAAGAGGTCGATAGTGGAAACTCGGCACTGATTTGCTTCATTCTTTTCAATATCATTTAAAATAAGCACTTAATTATCTTCTCGGTCCTCCAGGATAAGTGCTTAAGCGGCGGCTCATCGTGCTTAATCACCGTGCACTTGTTTCATAAGAAAGTCGATTTATATGGTTTTTACGCTCATTCGACGTACATGCAAGTTTCCGGTGAATGAAGAGACTTATGAGACCTGTCAGCGTTCAACTTGCTTCTACCGCTAAATAGAGGAGCGTCTCGACACGGCGAATTCCCTCCGCCTAACCGGCTGCTGCATGGAGGCTCCCATCCCTTGATGAAGGATTCGCAACTTGAAGTTCACGGATGAAGGTGACTACATCTTGCTCAGCATTACTTTAAGGCATGTGATGAAATCGCGCATCGATTCGTCGGGCTTATGAGTACACGTCGCCACTGCGTGGATTAAGCGCTGCAGGACCCGATTTTTTTAAAAAAGGTCTGAAGCCAGATTGTGGACTATTTTGAAAATTGTTTATTATTCCCAGCCAGTGCCGTACCTTGCATACTAATTTAGTTGACCGGATAGCAGTAATAAAGTACTTGGAAAAATGATTTTTTTTATAGCCAAAGGTTCTACTGATACGCCCACATTGGGTCTCGTCGTCAGCATCACATCTCGCGAATCACACTGGCTCAGAATCAGAAGTCTTCTATACTTGACTCTGAGCTCCACTCCCTCCCCAGGTGTAGCCGAGGCTTGTTCGGTGTTGGAGTGAGTCGGTTTCTGACGGTGACCTTTGTATTTTACCGAGGAATGGCTGCTGTCTGCTGTGTTTTGATCCTATTTCTAATTCCGTCTAAATTTGCTTGTGTCGTTATTGAGGATACCAAAATCAGTGGTATAGTGTGTCCATGAAATTAATTGATGTGCTATTTATGCAGCAGATTGCGCTATTTTGGATACAAATGTATTTGTAATATCTTCTTTAAATATACTAATTTGAAATCGTACTTTTCGACTGTGATGCTTAAGTCGACCATTTTACCCGAAAAAGCCACACAAACTAAATACTCAACTTACGCACCAGTTTCGAACAACATTTCATACCACGAGCGCCGAAAAATCATACCAACGTTGTGATTTTGAGGTTAGAGTGGTATAAAAGTACTTTATTATGAAATATGCAATATATCTAATCTTTTTTTTCATTGGTTTCTTATTTTTCAGAAATAGATAATCCTCAAAGTTCCTCAACATTCTCAAATAGCGAATTAAAGAAAGACTACATAAATATTCAATATAAAGAATGTCGTTTATCGAATAGATATTCGAATATAAATCTCCAATGTTACGTAAAACTTGATGACTTATTAATTTACATCAGAAATGAATTACGTAACAGTAAAAACGTTAATGATTCTCAGAAGTCAAAAAGCTTTAAGAAAGATATTTTCAAAACAAAACACGCTATCAGAAATCATTAAACGAAACTCAGACAGCTATGGTGAACAAAAAATATTTTTGTCCATACTGCTATAAATTTACATATAAATTTCCGAGACCTTTGAAAACATACCAGGAAAAGAAGAAAGATGTGAAAAAGTTTTGTAAACTTGAAGAAGAATCTTCTGAGCGATTCTGCACATTCACATTCTGAGCATCTGAACGATGTAAAAAGAAGTTCAAAGCAAATATCAAAAAAATTAAAGTTTCCCACAAAATATTTGAAAGGTTCTCAAAATTCTACCACTGTATATAAATGTTGTGAAAAATGTGGTCTCAAATTCTCTAAAACCAATATATCTAAGCAGAACAAAAGATGCAGATATCAATTATCTGATGATATTTAATAAGATATTTAATGATAATTAATTCTATATTTTTATAAAATATTTAATAAAGTTCATTGATATATTATATTAAAATGAATTTTTCTCACTTCTTTTTGCTAACCTACCCCTCCCCTCCCTTAGAATTATAGGTTTAAGAAGAATTAAAAAAGGGGTTGGGTTGGGTTGGGTTGGGTTATTAATTGTACATTTCGGTACAAAAGACGAAAGTTGAAATTTCCTCACGGCGCGAAGTTGGCGGAATTCACGCAGTGATGCACTGAAAGAAGTATCGAGGAGCTGCTCCTCTTATCGTGGGGCGACAGCACTATGATCCGAGTAGCGGTTACGTTTGTTGTTTAAGCATCCGCTACTCACTCATCGAGTAGCAGCTCGACAACTCGACAACGAGGGACTGTTACCCAAAATCCGGAAAAGGAAAAAGGAGAGAGGGTATCTTAGCTTCTCCCACCACGCGCTTCGAGTGCCTGCTACTCTGCCATCGAGGAGCTGCTACTCGATCGTGGTTGTGGGACGGCTCCTCGGCGCTGAGGGAGCTGCTCGACGATTCTTCTTCAAGTGTAGGCTGTTAACTTATACTAGTGTAGCGTATACTATTTTTCTTGATGCTCGGTGGAAAGTACGTTCCCATAATTAGTCTTACTAACAAATCTTTTGCCACCAACAATGATAACAGCGCAGTATCATACATTTAGCTTTGCACGATTTCTCACTTTTCTGCTTCGATTCTTGGGAAACACTCATTTCAATTAATTATCTCGAGCGCGTTGATTTCGACATCCGTCCCGATATTTGCGGCATGAGCGTATCGAGTGGTGTTGGCCAAGGAGTGGGTATCGAAAACATCGTGTGCATAATTTTAAAAATGAATCATTTTTAAGATCTTCTTCAGCTTCTCTAATTAATATGAAATCGCTCCTGAAAAAAATCAGGATGGGTAATTTCCGATGTAAAATTGTCTGAACTTTCGATTAATACAGTCAGAATTTGCAAAAAATACATATAGAAAAAGTTATAATTGTTTATTTAACAAAAACGTGAATTTTTCAATGAAAAAAATTTTTCTGGCGGATTTCTTAGTTCCGAGTATTTTTTGCGTCAATGGATCCTAACCTTCAAAACGTACTGCAAGGTTTTTTCAAATCCAACAAGGCGGCATCCAATATGTCGCCTTAAAGTTGAAAATGTTTTGTCATTTGTGGTATTTTTTCGTAAAAAAATGTTTGTCGCTCAATTGTCATAAAAATTTGTATATAGGAGTTTTTCGGTCGCTGATTACGACTATGACATTATATTTACAAAATTCACGATGGTGGATTCAATACGGCCGCCAAAAATAAATCCATAAAGTATAATTTCTGCTAATCGGAGGTATGCATGCTGACGTTATTAGGCGCATTCAGAAAGTCGTTGTCTCGTGTTCGGCTGTCTGAAAGGTGGAGAAGTGAATGGTGTTTTTCTCCACAGGTCTCGCAGAGAACTCGTGATGAACAATTCTCGTCCTGTATGACCCAAAGTATTTTAAAACAAGCGCGGTGACGCCGCATTTCTGCACGTCATTCGTATAGAGGTTTTGATTGAAATTTATTACATTTTGCGGGGCTATGCATTCCTGAACAGAGCGGGCAGGTAGGTGGGTTTCTCTGCTCACGCCGCAAGTGAAACACCTTTTGCGAGCCTTGTTCTTGCTATTGCCTTTGAACGGGAGCGGTTTCGCGACTTATTCGATTCCGGGGAGCAATCATGCTGAGCGTTTGCGCAGGCTTTTCTAGAAAGTCTGAAAATTCCGCAAAGGTAGAAAAATGATCTATCGGGCTACACGTGGTCGAAGTCGAGGAAACATTGCTGTCTACATTCACGAGGACCGCGCGGTCTTTGACGCTTAATTCTGATTCCCATAGCTTCCGAGATTCCAGGTCTAACTTGGCGGATAGTATATGTATCAGCTACATATTCCAATATTCAACCGGCATTTGCAAGTTAATTAAAGCACGAACTATGCGTTGGGCTTCATCTACAAAGACACGCAATTCCTTTGCCGATTCTCTAGCAAGTATTGCATATTTATAACGGCATTTAAATAATTACTAACGATGAGCCTAGGGTTGTAGAAACGGGCCTTTAAAGCTTGCCAGGTAGAGGCATAGTTGGCGTCAGTGGTAGTTACATCTTTAACTAAGTCCGCCGCGGTTCCCGTCAAGCAAAGTTTTAAGTAACTTAATTTGGAAGCGTCGCTTATATTTCGTGAATGCACAAGGTTAATAAATAGATCCGAAAAACTTTCCCAATCTTCATATTGACCCGAGAATTTTGGTAAATCCAGCTTAGGTAACTGTACTGCATCAACACGGCCGCTTCCACTAGGACTTCCTAATCCGAGAACGTTTTTAGTTAACGCGTCGCGTGGTTTTGTTCTTATGCGCTCTCATCCGCTCTATTTCGTCGCGCCGTGTAGCCTGTAATGCCGTGAGCCGTCTCAAAGGTGTAGGCGACATTTTAAACTTAGCTGATATTCGTTCGTATAATATAGAGTCTAAGTAAAGATGCACGGTGCAGGTATGTTTAGTTTTAAGACTCACACGTACAAGTATTCAATCTCGACACGATTACTCATTCCTCACCCAGGGCACCAATGTTTGTGGCGATTGTACCACAGTAATATGAGGTAGTCCGAAATGAGGAATCGGGTTGGATTAAATGAAATTAAACAGAACAAGTTCGCGGTATAGTATAACCACTTGTGTCTGCATAAAAAACTCCCCGAGGCAAGGGAAAAAGCTGAGACAAGGGTGAGTTATTTATTGAAAAGTATTGTAATATATTCCATACAAACATGAGGCAGGAGACAACCTGCTTACAAAAGTCACGCGGTTATGATGATGTATTTAGGCTAACGCATGCGATCAGCTGAGTGATTAACGATTGAGAGCCCTCTTACCTAGTGGTGTAGTCCTGGCCTGTGGCTGGTGGTCAGACCGCCCGCCATGGGAGCTCCTCCATCTGATACAGAAGTGGGACGCGTCCGGGTGGTTAAGACCTGGTGCACATACTCAATACTGTTGGAAAAAGTAAGTCTATTCTTTGATTCTCTTTTCTTGAAAATCTTTTAACTTTGGAAAATGGTTCAACTCCGGCTGCTGTGGAAAGTAAAGAAAATGGTTTTGAATCCATCACCGTAATAAAATTTAGGCCACTATTTTTTCATGTTTCAATGAGAAGGTACCTCTTCCGGCTTTTTTATCTATCTTATTATAAACATTGACTCTGTTTGCTTTGACAGTACCTGTTGCTTGTAAACCAATCTCTTTCAAGTGTACTAATAAATCTAGGCTGCGAAAATAATTATCAAAATATAAATAGTAAAGTGTAATTTTTCCAAGAACAACTGACAGAAGTAATTTTTGAATCATTTGCAAAACAACTCGAGTTCCAAGAGCACATTTCGCAAGTTTGATTTTTCCATCCATAAAGTAAATATTAGATACTTTACCCCAATATATGTCGCAATCAAATAAATATCCTTCAGGGCTACATATCCCCCATTTTTTCAATCCAAAGCGTCAGGTTTATTTGGTAACAATTGCAGTAGTTGAGTGCAATTTGTGAAATTTTATCATCATCTCATCAATAGATAAAACAGTGGAAAGAAACCAAATTGCAAAATAGTTTTTCGGAATATTTCGAGAACTTTTCGCACTTTCCAAGCTTTATCATCAGGGTTCCTATCTTCGGACTTAGATAACTTTATTTTTGCTTTAATTTTTTCAAATTGGTTTCTACTTATTGTTTTAGCAACAGGTTCACAAGCTAATAATGGATTTTTCGACCAATAATCTTCTTTAGACTTCCTTTTAGTGAAAATTGATGTAATTACTATACCTAAAAACATATCTAACTCGTCTAGTATCAGATTATAACCATTTGCATATGTATTTTCAATTATATAATTTTTTAATTATTCAGAAAAGAAAAACTCAAACAATTGTCCAAAGGAATAACTGCGAATCTGCATTTTTATATTTTCTGAAAGAAGAATCTTATTTTAAAGATGATCATATTTTTTTCTCCATTTACCCATTCGTAATTATGATTAGGTTTTAATTTGGCTTGATTTTCTTCATATTCATCTAAAACTTTATGATATGACATTTTAGGAATTCCAGTATTTTTAGAACGATTTTTTGACTCTGTATCCGAATCGGAGTCACATATAAAATAACTCTCAGAACCTAAGTTGTCAGCATCAGAGTTTTCAGAATCGGAGTTCTCAGAATAAGAATTTTCCGAATCGGAGTTTTCAAAATCATCTGGATCAGGAATAAAGACCGCCATCTTTAGTTTTCACGCTCAAACATTTCCAGATTCTTTTCGAGACATGCTCGTTTTCATTTTTTTGTCGGTGGAGATCTTGGCATTTTTAAAAATATTTTTATAAATATTTGATATGACAAGTAATGGTTATAAATATATAGTCACCTCATATAAATTACACTTACCATGTATGGATATTGGGACTCGTTACAAAAATGTTAAAATTTTTTAGCAAATTTGTAATTTATTACGTTGTACAAATAATTAAAACCTAGATGTTACACATTATTGTTAGAAAAATTATTACGTATTTTTATTCAATATTCTTTACATTATTTTTCGAAAAGGTAGTGTTCCGAACATATCAATTATGACAAACAATAAACATTTACCATGTTTCAAATTTTTTTTGAGATGGTAAATTTAATTTGAAAAATCAACATTTTCAGTGACTGAAAATTACCATGTATACATTTTGTAATAAATTTGAAAGCTCATATAAAACTTAACTATATTCAGAAATTGTTAAAAAAATTCGAGAAATTTTTTATATTTTGGCTGCCATATTAGATCCGCAATGTAGAATTTCATAAATCTGATGCCAAATTCATAAATTTTAAGAGAAATTGGAAAAAATATTTTATTTTTGGCGGCCATATTGAATCCGTCATCTTGAATTTTGAAACTCTGATGCCAGATTCGTAAAACAACTGAAAACCACAACAGAAGATTACAAAAGTCCTATATACATTTTAAAACACAGGTCTTCAAATTGTTAAATGCTAATAGAGAAGAACAGTGGCTATAAATGACCTTAAAAATATATTTTATGGCAATAGATATGTAATGTAATAGCTTTTGACAAAGTCCCCAAAAGTGCCAATCCATATATATATATATATATATGAACAGTTCTCTGGTGAATCGAGAGGTAAAAAATTTTTTTTCTTTTAAAATCACCTAAATCGCTTCGTAACCATCCCACA